>PVLD010008130.1:0-86266 GCA_004027595.1 Dinomys branickii | reverse complement strand
CCATCGCCCCTGGCATTGGGCCCCTTGGCACTCTCAGTGTCATCCTCACTGTATAGTCAAGGGAAACAAGGCACAAAGATAGGAAACAGCTCACCCCAGTCCCACGGGTGAGTAGTGGCGAGGCGAGACCAAGCTCAGGCAGCTGACTCCTGTTGCCCTGCTCTCAGTCCTCGCCTCCACCAGTTCCCGTCAGATCCTAGCCTTACCCGCAGTCATGTGTCACTTAATGACTGAGCTCTGTTCTGAGAAGTGTGTCTGAGGTGATTTGTCATCATCTGAATGAATATTATTAGAGTATACTAACATAAACCTAGATAGGTGAGCCTGCTGCAAGTTTAGGCTACATGGTATCTATGTACAGGTGAGCCTGCTAGGGTCTCAATGAGCAAAACAACACAAGATTACATCAGGTACAAGAGAAAAAGATCAATCTAGAGACATGCTAAGCACCAAATTTGTAGGAGGCTGGTCCTGGCGAACACAATATATTGATTAATGGCAAACATTTTTTAATAGATAAAAGGAGTAGATTCTAAAATAATAAAAAGCATAGCATAGTTAACACATAAAGCACAATCATAGTCATTTGTTATCATTACAGGTATTGTGCACTATGCATAATGGCAGGCACTATACTTTTATATTGGGTTTGTTCATACTGGCATAATCAAACACGGGAGTAAATGCACTGTGTTACAATGTTAGGGTGGCTGTGACGTCATCAGCCATAGGAGCTTTTTCAGCTCCATTGTATCTCATAGGACCACTGTCCTATAGTCAGTCTGTCCTTGCCTAAAATGTCTTTCTGGAGCCCATGACTGTGCATCTACAGATCTTGATAAAGGAGATGATATCTAATTTATCTTACACAGTATGTTTGGAAACTGGCTATGACCTTGAAGAGAAACAAAATGGAAAGAGTGTTTGAAATTAATGAGAATTCCTACACCTTATGGGATTGCTTTTGAAGGCTATATAATGGATAATCAACTTTACATCTCAGCTATTAGGCAGCAAGAAACTTCTTTGAATGCCTGCTCTTGGTAGGTAATAAGTGTTTCATCTACACTTCTACCCTTCAGCTGAACTGTGCTAAAGGTAAAGACTAGGCGTCTGTCACTAGTTGACATGAATCTCATTTAAGTTCAGGATTTCTGTTCAGGATAATCCTATAATTACCCTTAGCTCTTCTCATCCAAGTGCTGCCCTGGACAAAATGAAGGGTGGGTGGAAAGTGGATGATAATTGGGAATGGCTCTTGCTTTTAAGTGGATACATGGATATTTGAGGAAACTATCTTATACTGGAATTTTGATGTTTCTAGAAATTGGTAGTATGGTG
The DNA here is from genome assembly GCA_004027595.1 of Dinomys branickii. NCBI lineage: Eukaryota > Metazoa > Chordata > Mammalia > Rodentia > Dinomyidae > Dinomys > Dinomys branickii. The sequence continues at coordinate 84,925 of PVLD010008130.1, read as the reverse complement.
TCATTCATTCGAAACTTTAAAACTGCCAAAGGGAACTTGACTTTTGGATAAATTAATTAATTATCTTATCTAGTGAACATTAATTGACCCATAACCAAAGCCTGACTGTCTGGTGTTGAGTGTGCATGTGGAAGAAAGATAGCCTCTTCCCATGCAGCTCATAGTCTTGGGGTGGGTGGAAAGGCAAAACATGCATATGCATTTCCCACAGCTGTCATCCCGCACTGCACATGAAAACAGCTACAGAGGCTGGGAAGGGCTGGCTCCCATTCTGGCTCTACTACCCACCATGGTCTGCAGGGCAGGGTCTGCATTTGGGTGGGACTTGAGCCTCTGCTCCCCTGCTTCTCAGTGGTGTCACTCCGGGGAGCCTAATTAGCCCTCCTAGGGTTCCTGTATGTAAAATGGGCTTACAAAAAGGCCTTTCATAGGGTTGTTCTGAGAAGTAAGATGTTGTCATATAAAATTTTATCATTGTACCTCATACATAATAAATTTTCACGATGGTGGTAACTGTGCTTTATTTTCAGAAAGTTTGCTTCATACCTATATCGTCCACAAATGAGAGCTCTAAGGCCTCGCTTACTTGTAACACCTTTGGTCTCTAAAATATCCCATTAAAACACAAATGAAGGGCTAGAAAACTGGGGAAGGAAAGACCTTCTAGTGACCATAATAGGCATGTGCACGGAAAGGTAAGAAATCCTGAGTCACCTGGAAGCACTGCTGATCTGCTTCCATCAAGTAAAGATAATCGTTTCACATTTTAATAAAGTAAGCAAATGCCTCCACTGAAGGGCTAATAGAGAAGGGATTCATAGCTAATCAGCATTGTTTTTCTTCCCTTTCTTTCTTTCTTTCTTTCTTTCTTTCTTTCTTTCTTTCTTTCTTTCTTGTTTTCTTTCTTTCTTTTATTTTTTGCCTTTTTGAGACAGGGTCTCACTATGCAGTTCAGGCTGGCCTTGAGCTCACTTTGTAGCCCAGGCTGGTCTCAAACTTGCAAGGATCCTCCTGTCTCAGCTTCCCAACTGCTGGGATTACAGGCATGTGCCACCACACCCAGCTTCAGCATTGTTTTTCCTGAAAACAGACTTTCCTGAGGTTGTGGCCAACCGTGGGCTTGCTGTGTTTACTTGTGGCATTCTTTGCTGCATGCCTGACTTAGGCCAGACATGTTAGCATTGGAACCCTAGTTAACTGCTTTGCTAACCTAAGTTGCTTTGCAGAGTGACTTAGAGGCTTTGGGGCTTTTTGATTCTCAAGAGTCATGTTTTTTAAAATGAGTATGGTTTGGGTCTGGGCAGAGCAGAGCAATATGAAATGACTGGGGTACCCTGAGTTTTGCAAACCTTTGCATTTTGGGGACTCATGAACAATGATTGTCAAAGGTCTGAGCCACTGCATAAATATGATTGCCAGGCTTTGTACTAGCATCTTGAGAATAGTATCTCCTGAGCTTCTACCCTCATTTGCCAATGTTTTGCATCAGGTACATAACAGTTTGCTGAGGAATCAAGCACAGTAATAGTAAGAGATAAGCCTCCTACCAAAAATTCAGCTCATTTTTCTTTCCCTGGTATTATTTCAAGGGGTTCTTAAAAAGTCATACACATGCAAACTATATTGCTTTCTTATTCTTACCTCTCCTCAGGCCTCAGAGGCAGGCTCTGAGTTCTGATGTCCAAGATCTGTACCCATGTCTATAAATTAGCAATCCCCAGGGATGGCTTATCTCCTCAGATGAGAGAGTGCAGCTCTGCAATTCTGCTCTGCTCTTGGAATTTGCTGAGTAGGTAGAATGGCTGATAGTGAAAACACAAACTACGGAAAAATTCCAATGCATGGAAATGTTACCAAATGTTTTTTTAAAAGCCCTACATATTCTTTATACACTCCTAGTTCATGCAAGTAAGTTATGTTTCTCTGGAAATCCCCAAGCTGGCCTTCAAGTGAACTTCTCATCTGTCCAGATCAATGTGAATTCCTCTGTACTTCAGCCTCCCCTGAGAGCCACACAGAGAGCTTCAACTTCCTCACAAGAGACCTTTAACTTGTTCATGTGCTGTTTCTCTCCATCACCAGCAGGTAACCCCTCTCAGGGCAGAGACACACTGGGCCCAACTTTCTATCTCTAAACATGTTCTTATATGGGGGATGGGAATGGACACTCACCCTATCCCTGCTTTACGCCTGGCATGGAGATGCAGGTGCCTCTTCTTTTTGAGGGGCAGGAAGCTTAGGCATCTCTGCAGCCTGGTCTTAAGCCAGCTTTTGCTTTGACTATTTTCCTTGCCACTGGTAGGAATTTTGGGGTCACTTGTCTTCAAATACTAGTGAGATCCAATGCATATGTGGGCCTGAGGAAATGATCCAGACAAGTAGTTCCTGTCTCCTGTTTAATTCCAGGTACTTCGGTGTTTTAGAATGTAGCTGGTATTGGTTTCCATCCAAGATGGTAAGACATGCAGACACAGTGTGAAGGGAGAACCATTGATGTTCACAGCTACTTAGAAACAGGAAGCAGAAGTGTGCCACCCAGGGCCATGTACAGAGGGAGGGGAGGGGACATGTGGCAGGTACCGCCACTAGGGTTCTCAGAAGGAAATTTCCAGGCAGGGAAAGAGGTGAAGGATGGGCTAATTTGAATAACTTCTGGGGGCCTTGATTTTCAGTTATGGTATCCTCAGCTGTACCTGCTTCTTGAGTGTTTAGGCCAGGTAGATATTGGCCCCAAAATCTAAGAGCAAAATAGAGGAGAGAGGTAAGGAGCTGGGCGGTCGAGTTTGTTGGCTGAATATGAAATATGCATCTCTAGGGCAAGTTGCTCATTCTTTTCAAGAATGAGCTAGCACTGGGGAGGGCAGTGCCTTCCATGGCCAGCAAGGCCCCAAAGTATCAATGTGTCAGAGAAAATCACACAATTAACAGTTCATTTCAGCCCTGCCGGCTCAGGGAGCAACACCTGTGCTTGGTCCTTTCCAGCTGCTGGAAGTTTTTCATTGGTTAGGAGCCCAGATAATGTTGCTTTAGACGAAGAAGTAAAAATAAACAAGAAATGAAACAAGACAGGAGCAGCTGAATAGGAAAAATGATGGAAGAAAGAGACAGAGCACATAGGAATGCTCAGAATTTATTTGATGAACAATTGAATAAAGATGAATTTGAATGAAATGAATTGAAAGATTGAATGAATATAAAAAATACATAAATATATAAAAGTTTAAACATCAGTCTATCCTTTTATCTATCATATTTGTATCTAACCACATTGTATCACTCATACAAATGAAAGTCCCTATGTTAGAGCTAATAGATTTCCAAACTAAAGCTTTAAGTATGTATGCAGTGAGACCTTTTAAGTACTGTTGATTTCAGTTGCCATGGGGAGCAGATTGACGGATGACCATGCTTCCCATGGTCCTAAGGTCAAAGCCTCTAAGGAGATAATCTCGTGGTTCTGCTGGGAAGGTGACATGTGCACAGAGACTTACAGAGCTGCACCGATCAGCCCGTCAGTCAGTGAGAAATAGTTCCCTATTTTAAGCACAATACTTTTGGTTTTTCTAGGTAAAAAAATCTCTGGGAAACACTGCTTAGCATTCCAATTTCTGTGTCCACCAGTGTGTGGCCAGGATTCCTTCAGTGAAAAAAATTCCCATTTTTCAAATCATCCAACTGACTTAAACAAGGATTTGTCACTGAATTGCCTCACAAATAAACACCTTTAACAAATGTAAGTATTTGTGTACAAATTATGAAAAAGTAGCTGTCAGAGAAACTTGGGAGCTCAGGGTTAGAGAATAGCAGACTCACAGATCCTACCAGGATCAATCGGAAATGATGAGAACAAACGCAACAGGTCTCCGGGAAAGAGGTTCAGTTAATCGATGTGCTCTGCGCGCGTTTCTCCAGATTGCCTCTGCGGAGTGGGACTTAAGATACGGAAGACAGATTAGACTGGGACCTGCTTCTGAGTATCCAAAAAGTCCATTTTTCCGTTGTCAGAGAGGGAATGCAGGAAGCCCAGGATGAACAGTCTGTCTGAAACATGTAACCGGTGATCCGACTGAGCTCTGAGGTGAGGGCTGACACCTTCGCCTGCTCCCATGAGTTTGCCTTTTATAAACATACGTGTGGTGAAGACTGGTTCAAACATGTCCTCGCTCTTCATAGCCCCTCTCTCTTCTATCCACTTCATTGCATGGGTGATAGCTGTCCACAACTTGCTCCAGCCGGTAGGGTGTCGTGGAATGTGTGCCGCCTCCAAGTACAGGGCTCTGTTCGCGTCTCCTTTGCCTCTCAGAGCTCTGCTGAGCCCGATGAGCAAGACTCACGCGTCTGTTGGGTGATGACAGAGAGATGTCCTGTCACTCCGTTGTCTTCAGCAGCACCAGGCATCCTGGACCAGGTGAGTTTCTGGAGCCCCGCCCCCTGACTGGGGATACCTGAGCAAACCCAGAAGGGGTTGGCTGAGCCTGACATGGATCAGCATGTTAGCTGGTTAACCAGAAAGATCCTGAGCAAACATTAATACTAACATGCCCCTGTGGTTTAGTGTCTGTTTACTACACTGCACTGTTTTAGCGTCGTGCGCAAAGGCTTTTTTCCCTTTCTACTCACCAGGCCCTGTCCACTCTGCAGCCTAGAAACCCTTCATTCACCCTTCGTTTTCGCGGTTGCAACGATGTCACAACCACGGCCCCAGCTCAGTTTCAGCCCTGGAAATCCTTCATGTTGTCTACACCACTGTGCCCTCGCTCTCCAGTGTGAGCACAACTTACTCCAGCTTGGGGAGGTTCTGAGTTCGATGTTGAGAGAGGAGGAGAATGGATTAATATTTATGATTATCTACTGTACTGTAGGCACTTGATTAAGCTTATTAATAAGGCTAATCATAATAAATTAGCAAATAGCTTTATCAAGTACTTTTTTCTTCTGCCAGAAACAGGAGTTAAGGATCTAATATACTTTATTTAATACTTCTTAAAAAGCCTAAGAGTTGAGTTTGAGTGATGCGTGCCCATGACGGGGTAAGGAAAGGAGCTTTTCCAGGTCTGGTAGCTTAGCCCACAGCCCGCAGCAGGCATTGAGCAGAGCTGGTCTGGGGGTGCAGTCTCATCTGTGCATCTCTGGCACCTGGGCCACGAGTGCACAGCCCCTTCTCTGCTTTATGCTGGTCCTAAAGATCCACTTGGGCATCTGGCCGCACTCTCAGGAACACAGAAACCCAGGATTTTCTTCAAGGAAAAAATGCATTCATCTGGGGAGAAAAGGGGAGATTCAGAGGGAGGAAAATGGCTCTCTACCGAGCACAGAAGGAGAACTGGGCGGTGTGGGTAAACCTTTACATTCTGTGTAGCCTTAAAAAATGTAAAGTAACGAAAACAAATGGGTAGCAAGCTCTGGAGACAGACAGGCCACACATCACGCTCCTCCCACTTTCCCCTCGGGCTGAACAACTTCGAGTGTCCGTGGGGCCTGAAAAGTGCTTACTGTTGTACTTGGGCCAATAGCGCAGCAAATATTCCCATGGCCACTGTCAGCACCCGACGTTGGCCTGCGTGTGTTCCTCCACTCCTGTGCCCAGTGTTCCTAGGTGGTTGCTCTGAGGGAGAGTCCCAGCAGGGGGAGTTCCCCTTCCTCAGTCTGATGCGCTGGTTGGTGGGGGCTTGCGCAGGGTGGAGAGAACAGTGCGATAATGTGATGCTGTACAAACCTGCGCCTGCGCACCGCCTCTGCTCTGTGCTTACAGCCACGTGACCCAGCCTGAGCCCCTGGCTCCTCCTCCGTTCTGTGCCCACAGTGCAACTTGGGGTAGGGGCAGCTGAACAGAAGGATCAGGCGCACAATCCTCCTCCGGAAGAAAACCCCAAGTGGCAAGTATGCGGCTGCATTTGATATTAGGGACAGTGGGGGGACAGTGGCAATCAGCAAGACAGAGACTGGGATCTTGTAAGACATAGAGACCTGGGACAACAGCATAGTGAGAGAAAACACCCCAGCATCTGCCACCTGGGTGTGTGGATGGGGCAGGGGAGTCTCCCTTTTCCAGGTGTAAGGGAGAGTCCTGCAAACTCTGCTAGTGCAGGTGCCCGCAAACCTGGTTATTGGGGAGTTTTGCAGTCTGCAAGGGCTTGTAGCTCACTTGGATGAATAACCTGAAATCTGAACAGTAGCCTGGCTATTCATACCATCTCCCAATGAATACTCAGGGTTCTGTAGCCAGGATCCACCTTTTGAACTGAGCTATTGTGTGAGTTTGGGGTCAGAAATCCCTGTACATGAGTATCTCTGGGACCCCAGAAACATGGTGATTCACTGGCATAGGGGAAGAGCTGCCTTACAGATCTGATGACCAGGAAAGTGATGGTGACCTAAGCCTGCTGGATATCCTGGTGTAGGGGATGAGTGTCATGGTGGAGGGGAAAAGAGGGCATCTTCCTTGAGATCTGAGAAAGCTAGCTGTTGCCCTCTGAGACCAGGGGTGCAGCCAGCTGCAAGTATTCTCATACCAGTGTCAGGACTGAAGCCAGGTGCCAGTGCAGCTCCTGCTGTCCACTCCTCTGCTCCGGAACCTGTGACTGACAGCTGCATTCTGCCCTGCCCACAGGAGCATGCTGAGAGTGCCCTGAGCCACTCCATGGCTTGGGCTGTTTCCTTCCTCTGGTTATACATTTTAGATGAAGGGGTAGCGGCTGAGGGGAGAAAAGCCTTAGTGCCAGACAGTGACCGCAACTTGGTGCATTCAGCCAAATGTGGCACAGAGGGGCTCTTGATTATCCTATGCCCAGCTGTGTATTGCTACCAGCAGATTGGATGACCATGGTTCCTGCTGCAACCCACCTATGTGGTTCTCATCACTGCTCTACCTCCCTTCAACCTTACCTGACCATATACCAGCATCAGGGCTGATGTGAGTGCCACAGAGGGCATTCTGTGGTTCCTGGCACCACTGTCTCCCATGCTGCATCTAGATCCTAAGCACTCCCCGGTCAGAGGACAATTGCTTCAGGGTCTTCACCAGTGCTGGAGCTGCCAGTGCCTGAGGACGCTGCTATTAGTGGAGTGAACATTAATAGTGCCCAAGGAAACTCTCATCATTTGATAGGAGCTGCCACACCCAGTGTAAGAGCAGCCAGTAATGAGTACCCCATACCTACCTCTGTCTACTGTGCTGCCTGAGCTGTTAGAATGCCCCTACTCTAGTGAGGCTGTATGTAAGCCTCTTTAACTCTTAGTGATATGTGCCCAAGTTATTAGTCATAGCTAAAGAACACAAAAGGAAACTATAATACAGTGCCCACTGGAAGTAAAGCTAACATTCTATAACAAACTGACACCCAAGTCACCTCTTCTAAAGAATTCTACTTATTAGGGCCATCATAAACATGGGAGAGATTGTGGAGATATCTGATCCTTCAGATGCATAGATCTTAATGCAAGGAGCACAGTGAAAACCCAAGGCGATATGCTATTTCCAAAAGAAATAATAACTTTCCAGCAAATCACTATAGATGAAATGCTTGATAAAGAATTTAAAGTAATTGTTATACAAGTTCAATGATATAGAAGAAAATACTGATAAACTTTTAAATGCAATTAGAAAAACAATGCAGTATATGAATGAGAAATTCAGCAAAGAGAGATTTCAAAAAAGATTTAAACAGAAATAATAATAATGAAATGCTCAATAAGTCAGAAAAAATACAGATAAAAACTCCAACATAGACAAAAGAAACAATAAGAAAGAATGAAGAGAGAATTTAAGATTTGGGGGGTATCACTAAATGAATATTCACGTATTTTGAAGACCCAAAGGCAAGGAGAAAAAAAGATAATGATAAAGAAAACCTATTCTGTGAAATAATAGTGGACTACCTCCCTAATCTTTGGGAAAATAATGTATATTCATATACAGGAGGATTATGGGGCTCCAAATAGACATGACCAGAGAATACCCTCACTATGGCATGTCAAACTCTTCAAAGTAAAAGGCCCCCGAAACTGTAAAATCTGCAAAAGTACCAAGTTGCATTTAAGTGTGATTCCATTAGATTAACACCAGACTTTTTTTTAGTAGAAATCCTATAGGGCAGAAGGGAGTGGAATAGTATATTCCAAGTCCTGTTACAAAGAACTACCAATCAAAATTACTACCCTTAGCAGGGCTGTGCTTTAGAAACAAAGGAGATATAAAGTTCTTCCAAGACAATTAAAAGCAAAGGGACTTTGTGGCCATCAGACCAGCTTTACAAAGATGAACAAATGAGCTCTAATTTAGAAGTGACAGAAAGATAATTGTCATCAGGAAATAATATGAAAGTATAAATCCCACTGGAAGAGTAGATACATGAAAGAGAAATAGAAAAAAAATCAAATGTTATCAATACAGTTAAGCATAAAACCACAGAAGTAAAATGTAAGGAAGAATTACAAATGTTTAAAATAACTAGAAATGACAGGAGTAAATCCTTACTTATTAATAATAACCTCAAATGTAAATGGACTAAAGTCTCCAAATAAAGGAGACCAGCTGAAATACACACACACACACACACACACATACACCATTATGCACCTACAAAACCTCACTTCCTTAGTAGAGACACACACAGACTGGAAGTGAAAAGATAGGAAGTGATTTCCTAAGCATTAGAAACCTAAAGTGAGCAGGTGTGGTTATACTTATACCTGGAAAAACAGACCTTAAGACAATAACTGTAAAAAAGGACAGGGAAGGTCATTATATGACAACCGAGAGCTCAACTCAATAAGAAGATATAGTGGTTATAAATCCATATGAATCTAATGTTGGAGCATCCACTTTTGTAAAACAAACACTATTAAACCTACTCCACTTTCACCAATGGACATATCATTTAGACAAAAATTCAACAAAAAATCAAGGTTAAACTAATTATAGATCAATATATATATTTTAATCGGCATTAAGAGAACCATCAAACAGCTGCAGAATATACATTCTTTTCATCATTATATGAATTTCTTTCTAGAATAGGCCATATATGAGACCACAAAGCAAGTTTTAGCAAACTTTAAAAATGAAATGTGATGCTGTATCTTTTCCGATCATAAAGGAATGAAATCAGAACTAAACAACAAAAGACATTTTTGACATTATGCAAATATGTGGAGACTTAACCATATGCTTTTGAACAAACAGTAAGTAGGTCAGCAAAGAATACAAACAGTAAGTTTAATAATTTTCTCAAAACAGATGATAATAAAAATATAAAATAGAAAAACTGGTAGATACACCAAAAGAAGCACTAAGAGAAACTTATAGCAGTAAATGCGAACATCAAACAATAGAAAGATTTTAAATAAACAATGTAATAATGCATTTTGAGGATTTACAAAAGGAAGAAAAAACAAAACCCAAAATTAGTAGAAGGAAAGAACAAAGATCAGAGCAGAAATCAATAAAATACAGACTAAAAATCCACAAAAGATCTATGAAATAAAGAGTTGTTTTGTAAACAGATTAAGTGAAACTAACCAGGAAAAAAATGCAAAAAGACCCAGATAAAATCAGAGCTGAAAAAGAAGACTTCTTTTGGAGATAGCATATCACCTTGGTTTTTCATTGCGCTCCTTGCATTCAGATCTATGTGTGTGATGGATCAGATATCTCCATGATCTCTACCATGATGGCCATAATAAGGCCAACAGAGAAATATGAAGGATCATTAGGATTATTATGCAAAGCCATATGCTAAGAAATCAGAAAACCTTGAAGAAATGGGCACATTTCTGGACACATGTCTTGCCAAAGTTAAACTTGAGGACATAAGACATCAGCATACACCAATAACCATAAGACTACTTCAATAATAAAGTCTCTCATAGAATCAGAAGGAAGGAAACCTTACAAATGTAGATTATGAGGCCAGTACGACCCTGTTACCAAAACCAAAACCAAAACCAGGTAAGAAAGCAACAGAACAAAAGTACAGACCGATATAGCTAGTGAATGTAAGTCCAAAGATTCTCAACAAAATACATGCAAATAGAATTCAACAGCACATCAGAAAGATCCTTCACTGTGATGAAATTGGTTTTATTGCAAGGATGCCAAGATGTCTCAGCACATGCAAATCAACCAATGTAATGCATCATGTCAACAGAATGAAGAATACAAATCATAAGATCATCTCAGTATATGCAGAAAAGGCATTTGATGATACTATCTCTTCATAATAAAAGCCTGAGCAAACTTGGTATAGAAAGTTGTACTTAGTCTAATAAAGGATATGTAAGACTAATGCAGAGACACTGTCACACAGAATGGAGGAAAGCTAAAGAATTTCCTCTGAGGTCATAGACAAAGCAAGGGTATTTACTCTCACAGCTATTCTTCAGTACAGCACTAAAAGTTTTAGACAGAGCTATTAGGCAAGAGGTACATGTAAAGGCATATAGGAAAGGCAAATGTGAGTGGAAGAAGTCAAACGATAAATAATATGATTCTATATATGTTAAAAATACTTAAAGACTCCACTTTAAGTCTGTTACAATGTCAGGAAAGTTGCAGGATACAAAATCAACATACAAAACATCAGGCCCCTTTCCATAACTACTAAGGAATTTTCTGAGAAATAAACAAGGAAAGTAATTCCACTCACAAGAGTCACCTAAATGAATAAACGAATGAATGAATGAATAAATAACCTAGGAATAAATTTAACCAAGAAGGTGAAAGCCTTCTACAGTGAAAATTACTAAACATCAATGAAAGGAATGGAAGATATTAACAGACAGAAAGACCACTCGTGTTCATGAACAGAAAGAATTAGTACTATTAAAATGTCTGTGCTATTGAAAGCAATCTGCAGATTCAGTGTGAGCCCCATCAAAACACCAATGATATTTTTAATGAACTAGAAAAATAATCCTAAAATTTATATTACAAAATACACCAAAAGTCAAAGCAATCTGGAGCAAAAAGAACAAATTTAGAGGCATCACAATACCTTATTCTGAGACATGCTATAGAGCCATATTAACAAAGACAGCATGGTACTGACATAAAAACACACATATAGGCCAATGAATCAGAACATCAATCTCAGAAATAAACCAAGGCATTTACAATCGCGTGATTTTTGACAAGGTGCCAGACACATACAATGGACAAAGACAACCTCTTCAGTAAATGCTTGTGGGAAAACTGGATATCCAGATGAAACGGTAGTTTGATACTCTGTATAAGAAACAACTCAGGATGGCCCAAGACCTAAGTGTAAGTGCTAAAACTCTGGAATTAGCAGAAAAAACATAGAGGGAATATTTGAGAAACTGATATAGCTATGATTTTCTGCATGGGACTTTGAAAACACAGGAATTAAAATCAAACGTTGATGGAATTGCATCAAGCTAAAATGTTTTTGCATAGCAAAGGGAACAACTGACAGAGTGAAGATACCATCTACACAATGGAGAAAACATCTGACAACTAACACAGAGAATACATAAGGAAGTCCATCAGCATAAGAACAATGAAAGTAGCTAATCCAAGTAAGGAATGGGCAAATGATTGAATATATACATCTCAAAGAAGAAATACAAATGGCCAATGAGTATATGAAAACTCATTCAATATTATCCATCAGAAAAATGCACTTCAAAACTACAGTGATACACTATCTCATCTTAGAATGGCTATCTTCAAAACTCTAAAAAATAACAAATGCTGTGAGGATATGGAGGGAAACTCATACACTGTAGAGAAGAATGAAAAATCAGTATCAACGTTATGAAGAACGGTATGAAGGTTCTTCAAAAATCTGAAACTAGATCTACCATATGACCCAGTTTCCTCCTCTGGGTGTATAACCAAAGGAAATGAAGTTAGCACCCTGAAGAGATGGCTGCGCCCTCATGTTTACTGAGGCACAATTGCTATGATATGGGACCAGCCTACGTGCCCATTAACAGATGAATGGTTAAAATATATATTATGTAAATACAATGGAATGTTACTCAGTCGTGAGGAAGGATGAAGTCTGTCATCTGCAATGAAATGGATGGAACTGGAGGATATTCAATTAAAAGAAACAAACCAGACACAAAAAGAACTGCATCTTCTTTCTGACATGTGGAAGCTAAAATAGTGGAAAGAATGGGGATTATTAGAGATTGGGAAGGGTGTCCTGGGGGAGGGAGAAGGAGGATCCAAAAGAGAGACCAGATTTGATCAATGTTCAAAACAAAACAGGGAGTTGGACTTATACTTTCAGTTAATACCTGCTAACAAAATCTTTTACAATTATACAACTTATTTGTCTATTGGCCTTCCTCTTGTACAGAACATAGGTTTATGAATCCAGAGATGTTTATCTCTTTGATTTATGGATAGTAAACCACATATTGTGTGTTCAATGGATTTGTGTCAAAGAAATGGATGAATTTTATCTATTTGCCCAGGGCATAATACAGTACAAGAATCTTGGCCATGCAGTCAGATTGCTGTCTCACGATGTGTAAGTAGAATATGGACATTTACTTCAGCTTTAAGAGTTCCAGGTTTCCATCTACAAGATGAGGCCCTAATAGAGCACGATTCATGGAAAGGATGCATAGGAAGGCTTAGCCTGGGTCTGACATGGGTGAAACAATCAATAGATATTATGTATTATTTTACAATTAAAACTATTAGTATTCCAATCTTCCCTTTGCTTTCTTTGGAGGTGCAATGATTTCAAAAAATCATCAGATGTGGGAGGAGAATACTGGTGTTCAACAAACACCTCAGTTTCTTTATATCAAATAAGAGGTGAGACAGTGCTACTTCTTTAATTGAAATATGAGGCCACTGAGTCTTAGAAAAGGTGAGTAACAGGTCTCAGGTCATATAAGGAGCATACTCTAAATCTGTGTGATTTACATCTAGGCTTGCACAGTCCTATTGCTGTTCCTCTTTCCACTCCAAGGTCTGTATCTCCTTACCCTAGCAGTAGTGCTTTGAGCATTTTCACTTGCCCTGAATATCTGTCTTCCCTGGGTCTGAGTTTGCTTTCGTTCACACTGATTGAGCTCTCCTTTACCACCACTTATGTGCCCTTTGAAATTCTACTTATCTTTTCAGATCCTGCTGAAATGCCACCTTATGCTTTGGGTCCTTGTGACAGTTCAGATTTAACCACCGCCTCTTGCCAGCTTAAGGCACACATACCTTCTCACTTGTGCTTTAGCATATTAAGCAGCCTTTTTATTGCTGGACAAAATGCCTAATGCCTATAACTTAAAGAAAGAGGGAGGCACCCGGCTCACAATTTCAGAGAACTCACTCCATGTTCAGCTGGCTTCAGGGTAGGGCCATCATGCTGGAAGGGTGCGGAGGAGCAAAACTGCTTAGCTCTCAGTGGCTGGGAAGTAGAGCAGGAACTGTGCCAGAGTAGAAGGGTCCAGGGGCCAGGTATGATACTCAAGGTCCCTTTCCATGACCACCCAGACACACCTAGAAGTGCGCTTTCCTAATCTCCTGGGTGGTTCCCAAGCCAATACAGTCAGACAGCTGCTTAATCATCACAGTTATTCTATGTCATCTCCGTTCCTTGTAAGACTGGGATCTCCTTGAGTGTATATTTATAAAATAAGCACACATGACCTTCAGCACCTCAGTCACACTAGCAGGCAAAGTCATCACTACAGTTCCTTCCATGAGGCAAGTGTGCCTGCCACAGTCAACGTGTGTGAGCGAGACCTAAGGAGAGTGTGCAGATGACTCCTAAGTCATCTTGTGACCAACTTGTGACCAACAACTGAAATGTTAATCAAGTGGCCAGGTAATACTGATTAAGAAAAAGATAAATTCATATAAGACTGTGCACATAAAAGTCACAATTCAGTGTGGTACACATTGACTAATTTGATGTCTTTTTAAGAAGTTAATTCTAGTATATGGAATTTATATGTGAACCTGGGACAGAATAAGAATTCAGTAGATGTTGGCTAAGTTTTGAAGTTGATTTGAACTGAAATGAACCACAAATGCATGACTTTGAATCTGAGGAAGTGCAAAAAAATCAGAAAATGAAAATTCTTTTTGGCCCTTAAATAGCTTCCTATAATGTGGTGCATATATATAGAAATGTATCCTGAACACTAAAGATAGCACAAGTAATTGAAAGTGGACTGAAGGGTGACAAGTGACTTGATTGGAAAGGAAAATTCATCTTGTCACTTATTACCTGCAATCCAAATTTATGCAAGACCAGCCAGAAGGCAATTTTCATTTTATCCAGGATGAACCAGAGCTTAAACTACCAAAGCCTGTCATCTTGAATGTCTCAAACGGTCACTCAAATGGTTCGTGCATCCTTGTTTAGAATGTTTGTTACTACAGTTGTCAGGCTGTCTTAATTTTTCTGGAATACCACATAGCACCATCCCATTATAATAGGATTTGCTGCAGAATGATACATCCTGGGACAGACTTTAGTCAGCAAGTTACAAAAATGACAGCATCTTCATTCAAGACAGATAGTCTTGGTGACGCTACCCTAGGAATTGCCTGCCTGCACAGGACAGTTTTATGGTGAAATGTTACTTGTGCATTGATTTCCTTTGTGCTTTGCTTGAACATTTGTTTAAAATGATGTGTGAGCCATGGCGGAGCTGAAATTGCCATCTTCAGAACTGGAATCCCTGCTTCATGACAGTTACTCTCTGCTGGTTCCCATCTTCACCCCTGTCCTTCTCTTCCTCCTGCTGTGCCCTGGGTGGAAGAACTCAGGGCCACAGCGCTTGTGACCCCTTGTCCTTCAGCTTCTGTTTAGGTTTCACTAAGGGGAGGTTGAAAAGTATTGAAAACAAGAGGAGAGTCAGTTTGGGGTCTGTATTGCTCTGGTTCACAGCTTGCCACAACATGCCGCTCTTACGGTTTCTTGTGAAACGATAGCTCTTTTTAAACATTTCTCTAACAAAATGGCAGCAACCCTCTTGAAATTCCAGGAACTTTTCCCTTCTCTCGTGCTTTCTCGGCAAGATGCAGTGAAGGGGTAATCATTGACACGGTTGGGGCTCTCTTAATCCTACCCACAACTTTGCAGTCACCATTAAATTCTTCCTAATCAGGTCACCAAAATGTGACATCAATATTTGGATAGGGAATACAAAAATCAAAAAGGAAAAGAATGTGTCTAAGGCACCAAACCAGCAGATGGGGAGAAAATTGAGGCAGGAGGACAGAGCACACAAATAGAAGGGCAATGGCCAAGGAAATATGTTGCTTAAATAATCCTGTCCCATATACTCCCTAAGATCAGATTACAACGATAACAGCAACACATCTTCTGTTTGTGCAGCTTTTACCCTATTGTCTGCTCCTCAAAACAAGCCATGATTTTTCTCTGACTGCTTTATCTACAGCAGGAGGAATGCCATAAATTTTCATCATGCCATCTTTTTAATGATATGTATAACACCGTAATCCACAAGTATACTGTTCATTTATTTTTTTATCAGCATATAATTGTGCTCACCCACCAGTATATATTTTCTATTCAGGTAAACATTTTGTTTATTTTGTTAATTGCTCAATAGAAATTGATAGGTGATAGAAATAAAATGAAGAAATGAATTTCTAGGGAAACAGTGGACATAATAGAACTAGTTACCAAGTAGGCACTGTCATGAGGCTTCAAGGAGCCAGGTCCTGGGCTCCAACTCAGTGTAAAGCAGAATAAAACAGCAATAATGTGAGATACTCTGGATTCTAGAGTCCATTTTCAAGTTGTACACCAGCCTAATGGTTGCTTTTAATCCATTTTCTGTTACCATAACAAAGTATCTGTAGCTGAGAACTTTATAAAAAAATAGATTAATTTAGTTCACCGATGTGGAGGCTGAAAGTTGAAGATCAGGTGGCCCCATCTGCAGCTTCTGGTGAGGGACCTCTGGCTGTGTTACATCATGGCAGATAGTATCATGACAGAAGCATGTGTGAGAGGCATAGATCACACATGAGATTGGAAGCCATATACCAGGGAAGCCCAGTATTGCCCTGTTAAATTTCTTTTTAAATAGCAACTTACTGTCCTGGGAAATAACTTCAAGACACCAACAGGAATCCCTCCCAAGGGCAATGTTTCAATGAATTAATGACTTCCCACTCTTAAAGTTTCCACAGTGTAATGGCTTGTGTCTAGATGTGTCCCCCCTCAAAACCCTCATGTGATAACAGGTGGGGTGTTTCCAGGAGTGGCTGGGTCTGGAATGTGTGATGCTGGGAGTGATTCATAGTGTCGTGCTAGGATCAAGGGCAATAGGATTAAGGCTGTAAGTGCTCCCTTTGGGTGGGTAGCCTGGATACTATATAAGTGATAGAAAGGTCTGTGGTTTTCTCACTTGTTTTGCTACCTTCTGGCTGCCACAAACTGTTTCTCCTCTCCCATGCCTGTCTGTCATGCCATCCTTCCTTGGAGCCAGCCAATTATGGACTGAAACCTCTACAAACTGTGAGCTAAATAAACTTTTCCTCCTTTAACTTTAGGTGTTGATTACTTTGTCTCAGCAATGAGAAAAGTACCTAAGACACATAGTATCTTAATAGCACCACATTGAGGACCAAGTTTCCGACACAGGAACCCTGGGAGGACAACCACATCCCACCCATAGCATATGTTACAAGTAAGCAGGAGATTGTTTCAGACTGGAATGATTGTACCTGGTTTTGCACTTGGAGCATAAGGTTAAGCTAGTGACATTAAAACTCCAGTTAGAAAAGAAGTTAAAGAAATACCCTTCTTTTAGCAACTGGAAATGCCTTAGTATATAAGTTTTCAAAGGACAATGTAATAGCATCTGTGGCCACCACAGGAGCCCTTGGAATTCACTATGGTATCACTCCTTAATGGCTGTATTAAATGAGTAAAAGTAATTACTATGGTCCTAAGATGTGACTGAGAGATAATGGTTTTACACAGATGATAAATGGCATCCATATGCCTGTGTGAAATGGCATAATTTTCCACTGTGACGATTACTTTTCCTACCTAACAAATAAATGAAAACAATGTGGAGGTGACAGCTGGAGGTGGAACATGGAAGTAGGGTGCAGGGGAGCTTAGAGAGGCCCATGAAAACCGCAAAGCCATAAAGGGGAAAGGGAGCCATTGCTAGCAAAAGGTCCAAAGGCAATTGGGAATCAACTTTTATTTTTAATTTAGTCGATCAATGTTTTATTATAGTTCAAGTAAACTTATGGCACAGAGATGCAGATGATCCACAGAGAAGCATATTGTGAAGGGGAGAATAAAGCAGCTGAAGACCTGAGTCCAGAGATTCTCAGAGGTGAGGTAGTTCAAGTTCCTCCCTTAGTGTCCACTTGAGAATCAGCATGAAGGCTTTAGAAGTGCGCTCCATTGTTTTCAGCTGCTTTGGGTAGGATCTTAACAGCCAACCCACATTTCTCCCGATGAAAAAGATGAATAGTTAGTGGCATCTAAGAGGGGCTGGGCTGTCGTTTCTTTGGCAGATGGGAATGTTTACCGAGCCTTTCACAAAACTGCCAGGTAAACTCTGAACTCAGTACATGAGCCACTCCGGAAGCCTACCAGGTTCCTGGGGAAGAGGCAAAGGTGCAGAGATGAAATGAAATGTTGGGGTGATGATTTTAATGGCATTGATTTCCTAGTGTGTTTTTATATAAATGTCTCTCTTTTCCTTTTTTGTATCACATGTCCCACATATTTAGAGCTCCACTTCAAATTATATTCTTGCAAGTATAAGCTTACATTTTCATCTTGAAATACCTTAGTTTCCCAGTTGCTCATCTAACTGTAGTTAAATTATAGAAATGCACACAGTAGGTTTCTAAGTTGTGAAAAGGAATGCATCTCTACATCACTGGGTATGTTCCAAAAGTGATTCACCTCTCATCTTCTTTTCCTTTCATGAAGAAAAACATAGACTATGTAATGAATTTCTTGCCCTGAGGTTTCCCAAGAATGGAGGCCATTAGCACTGTTATGTTTATTATAATTTGTTTGTCTTAAATTTATCAATGGCTCTGCTCATCAGGGCATTGAACCACTTCCAACTTCTCTAATGCATCATGCAGTAAGAATATTCAAAGACTGAGAATTCAGTAAGATGGCCCTTGTTATGGTTTGGATAAAACAATGTCCCCCAAAGGCCCGTAGGTTCCCCTGTGAAGCTTTTGGTAAGTAATTGTGTCATAGGGGTTGTTATGGTTGATACACTGTGTCAACTTGGGGAATCTAGAGGTTTAGCTGAGTGACTCAGGAGGAAGCTGGGGTGCTTCCTTTGTAAACATCCTGAGCCTGTGGAAGAGGAGGGCATGGAGATTGTGTGAGAGTTTCACGACCCCTGGGTGGGGTAGGTTGTTTACAATGTAGGGAAGAAAAGGAGGCTGCTTGCAGCCCTTCCTCCTTTTTTTGCTTGCGGTATTTGCTGTGCTCTCATGCCATGAACAGTTTGCCCACTGCCATGTGCCGTTCTGCCTCAGAACCACCCAAGTAAGGACTGAAACCTCCACAAACTGTAAGCTAAATAAACCTTTACTTCCTTCATTTTGGGTGTTGGGTATTTTGTCTCAGCAAGGAGAGAAAAGTAACCAAGACAGGGGTCTGACCTCATCAATTGGTTAGTTCACTGATGAAGTCGTGAATGGGCTGTTAGAAAGTGGGACGTGGCTGCAGGAAGTAGGTCACAGAGGGTGTGACCTGATAGGACATGCTTTTGTCCCTGATGCCTTCTCTGTAGCTCCTCTTGCTCTCCGTAATTCCTGGCTGTCAAAGGTGGAGCCACTATCCTCTGCTGTCCATCCATCTCCATGCTGTTTCTGCCTTGGAGCTGGCCAAACGTGACCTGAACCTCTGAACCCATAACAAACACAAAATTTTTTTCTTAAATTGTATATTTCAGGTGTTTTACTACAGCCATGAAAGTTGATGAATATCCCTTTCCATGTTTAAGTTCCCTTAAATTAAATAGCTCACCTTTTCTACTATCAAATAATAGATAGTAGTGGCTATTGTTTAAATTGAAATATCGTCCTTTAATCATAATATACAATAGTTCCGTTCCTTTTCTTATTACCAAAGGTGATTTTGAGTACCGTAAAGTGAAATAAGATGTAATGATTATCTGGTTAATTTAGTTAGAAAATATGCCTAAAGTAAACAATTCCATCCAAGAGACTGATAATATACAATTGGGATAATGTCTGCATGATCAAAATATAGTCAATTGTGGCCATATAAGTATTGCATAAGAGTGTTCACAGTAGCGTTATTAAAGGTTTCACATTATAAGCAACACAAATATCATCAACAGGAGAATGAAGAGATAAATCATCCAATCTACAGCTTAACAAGAGAATAGAATACTACTTGTTAATAAAAATGCACTAATGATTGATATATACAAGTACTTTGATAAATCTCAACAGTGCTTTGTTACACAAAAAGGCCAGGTACAAAAGAATAAACACTTCTTGGTTCCACGTATATGAAATACCAAAAAAAGTGAACCTAATCCACTGAGACAGTAATCAGAACCAATCTGCTGGCTTGCCCTGGACACATCACCTGGCTGGGGAACTGGAGCGCTGCCTGCTTAGAGATGGAAGGTCAGCCTCCTGTGTGTCCCTGCTGACCACACGGGGTGGGGAATCAGAGCAGCCTTGTTTTCTTGGAGTGCAAGAGCCTCTCCTCCCTGACCCCTCTACATCCAGGGGTGGGGCTGAGCTGGGAGATGCTGTTGCTCTGTCGGTTTGTGGCTGGTGTGGGATGGGCATCATCCCAGGGTGTTTCTGCTGTTCATCTACTCTTCTCCTGGTCCTCTGGTAGGGAGAGGAGGTTCTTCTCAGAATTCTCTTGTTTGTGCTGCTTGGTGGATCAGAGCCAAAAGCAGCGTGACATTCCCTCCTGGATATGTAGAAGGCAAGAGGAAGCCCAGGGATCTCCCTGTTGAGTCATTCCTCAATCCCCAAGGCTCGTGGGCTGTCTGCCTTCTTACTGCCCTTCAGAGTCCTCCTCTGCTGTTTATTATGCTCTTCTCAGAGACTTCTAGCTGTAAGAAGGACCCCAACAGAGTGGGACTACTTGCTCTTCTGCAGAACCAGAGACCTGCTTTGTTTTGATTCCATTTAACAGTAAGACTGAATGGAAGACTAGCACATACTAGGTGCTTAGTAAATGGAGGTTGATCTAGAATTAAGATGTGCTTGATTAAACCTATCTACACATTGTGAAAGAACTATGACTTGGCTGTCTGCTTCCAGTATTCCAACTTGTCCATCCCTGTTGTCGTCCTATTGCATAGCAGTTCTCCTGGCCCTGAGCAAGTCCCCTGGCTACCTATGGAATTCCAGTCCCTGAAAAGGCATGGCCCCTCCGCTGTGCCTACACTGGCCAAGTTTCTGGAATTCTTTTGCTAGCATGTGCTCCCACTTTTTCTTCTGAGCAGGATCACCTAATTTAAGCTCACCTACTTTTCCTTCAAGGCTTTGTAAACCACATGCTCTGTAGCTGCCAAAGAATAATAGGGTTTTTTTTTGAGTCTCCAGACCCCCTGGAGATGCTTTAGTCAGAGGTTCTATGAAACTGTAAATTGTTGTGATAATCATTGTGATTGAGCAGTGATACAAGTGACAGCAACAGTCCGGATGCCTAAAGAACTGCATCCTCAGTGAGCTTTTGTCTTGTATGGAAAGTTGTACTTTTGCTGGGTCCCCCACAATTTTTCAAAGGCTTCTAGTTGTAATAATATCCTTTTATCCTGCATGACGAGGATAACCAATAAGAGGGGATATAGTCAGGTTTATTTTTGCAAGTATAGTAAAAAGAATAATTAAATTCCACAGGAAACCTAAGCAGGACATTTTGAGAGACTAAAGCAACCATACCCAACCCCATCTCAAAAGCAAGCAGCAAGGAAGTCAACATTAAAGTGAAAATACTGACGTATTCAGTGGGTTCATTTTGAGTTGTATTTCTTTAACTTTATTGTCTTTTATTTTGAAAGGTTCTTTGTGAAAACTAGAGGTCCCACTTGACCCAGCTATTCCCCTTCTGGGTATGTTGTCAGAAGAACCAAAAGCATCATACCACAGTGATATATGTGTACCCATGTTTACAAAAGCAGAATAATTTGTCATAGCTAAATCTTGGAGACAACCCAAATGCCCATCAACTGAGGCATGGATAAAAAAGTTGTGGTATTTTTATACAATGGAATATTAATCAGGTATAAAGAAAGATGAACTTGAGCCTTTTATAAATGGATGCAACCAGAGAGCATACTCATAAGTGAAATAAATCAGAGCTATATGTGTAAACATCATATTTTTTCCTTAGTATAAGAACCTGAAACAGTAAATAAAATCCAAAAGGTACAATAGAAATTGTGAAAGGGAAAGCAACTACTCAAAAGGAAAGAACAACTAGGATGAGGGAAAAGAGATAAGAAAGAAAGAAGGAAGGGAAAAATATATATGTGCACACAGGATAGCTAAGATAATTGTACTGCTGATTTCTATTGGATTATTGAAAGGAACAGTTAATGCTTAAAATTTTTTGACCAATTTTGCATGCTTATATCTGGTAATCTGAACAACTAATTTGAAGACAACAATATGCAATATAACAACCATTGTTGAATTTTTAACATCTTGTTTTGTGAAATACTGCATCATTTCTAATTTTTTCTTCTCTTTAAAATAAAAAAATTTTAAAAAATTTGGTAAAATTATAAAAATCAGTAACTATTACTGAATCCTTCCGAACAAGCATTACATTAGGCACAGCAGATCCAATTAGAAAGTTTTTAACTATTTGAACTCACATGGGGTGCCCACATTATCTGGTGGCCCTCCTGTGGCTTTAACGGTGTCACGGTGTCACAGAAGGGAAGGCAGGCTGCTCTGTGGTTCCTTGCTTAGTCTTCCTTCACACACTCACCACTGTGACCTCACCAGGAGGCTTCCAAGAGAAGGAAACACATCAGGGACTGGAAACCACAGCTGTGGACTAACTCTGTCCCACTACCTGTTTTTGTAAATAAAGTTTTATTGAAACACAGACTTATGATTCATTAGTGTGTTGCCTAAGACTTGACACTGTTTAGCACAGTTCATTAGTGGCAATGGAGTTCACTAGATCTATAAAGCCAAATATTTATTACCTCCTACTTTAAAAATAGTGCTATTTCTGACCAACTGTGGTGGCATAGACCTGTAATCCCAGCCACTCAGGAGGCTGAGGCAGGTCAGACAGGCAACATAGCAAGACCCTGTCTCAAAACAACAACTATAATAACAAAAACAAATAGCACGTCTTCCCACTTTCTTCATGAACTGCTTCACTGTCCCCTCCACTTACGTTCCTGAGTGTGAACTCAAGAGTCCTCTAGGAAGTAGTGCTTAGTTCTTTAACGACCCTTCATTTATCCTGTTTTCTTTCTTGTTATGTAAGCAGTTCTCAAACACACTAGCTCTTAAGAATCACTTAGGAAGCCTTTTTAAAAACACAGATACCTTAGCTTTGCACAGTGGCACACACCTATAAGCCCAGCACTCTGGGGGGCTGAGGCAGGAGCATCACCTGTTTGAGTCTAACCTGGGAAACTTAAGGATTTAGAGAGACCGTGTCTGAAAAAAACAAATAAAAAAACTGAGTTCATCTTGAGACCATATTCTTAAATGAAAAATTTGACATACATATGTAAACACTGCACTGTTTCTCTGGTGTGAGACACTGAAAGTGTAAATAAGAGCCAAAATGTATAATAGATATTGTGAAATGCAAAGTAAATGATCAAATGGGAAGAGGAACTAGGGAGGGGGGAGAGGGAAAGGAAGGAAAAGAAAAAAATGAGAAAAGAAGGAAGAAATGAAAACAAAGCTTATGTAAATAAGGAGAGAAGCTTATGTAAAGGGAGGGTTGGGGAATGAAAAAGAATCAGTGTGGACCATGCACATGTACATGTTCCATATGATGAATGTGATCATTGTGTGTACCTGAAATGTACCAATAAATTAATAAAAAGAAAGCTAGGTTCATCTCTCTCTCGCTCTCTCACACACACACACATACACACACACAGAGACACACAAGGACTGCCTTGCCATACCCCGGAAGGTTTTGATTAAGCATTTGGGAGTCTGTCCTCCCTACCCTATGAAGGTGCTCCAGGTGGTCACAATGCAAGGCTAGAGCTGGAGACTATGACACAGGTAACTCTGTCTGTTGTCTTATTAATTGTATGTCAACAACTCCCACATTATGTCTTTGTCCCTATGTCTTGCCTGGATTCCATGTTTGCACCTCCAGCAAGTGTCTTGCCATTTCCACCTGGATTTCTAATCTCATCTCCAGCTTCCCTGTGTAAGGTAGAGCTGAGTTCCCGCTCCGTCCTCCCTCTCAGAAACCAGCGTTCCCTCTTTCAGTTACCCAGACAAAGACTATGACATCACTTGTGGCCCATCCCTCTCTCTCTCCTTCGGTCTCCAGCCCATTACCAAATCCCACTGGACCTCTAAGAAAGGGTTGCACTGTGCTCTCACCTGCCCAAGCCAGTCCCTTTCCCTCTCTCGTTATTGCCACAATCTATGATATCGGTTTCTGACTGTGCCTGAACCTCCACAGTTCATTGTTAAAACAGAAGTTGGAAAGAATTCAACAGAACACAAATCGGATCAAATCACCTGATGTTACCCAATCAGGCTCATTGCTGCCACTACAAAATCTGAAAAAGCTCCCCTAACTTTTCTGTCTTAGCTTGTTTTATTTTTCCACCAAACACTTCTATGTGATACTCGTATGCGTTTCTTCATGACTTGTCTTCCGATTACTAGAATCTAGGCTACAATTAGAGCAGTGCCACTCTAGTGCATGATCCCGGGGGTCGTACACCTCTGGTCCGTGGAAGTGTGCTTCTGAGACCCGCTCAGCCTGCGCAAGCGCACGTGGCAAGCCTGCTCTCAACAGCAGGGTTTAGTTCTGCTCCCTGCAGTATTTCCAGGGACTTGAACTGTGCTTGCCACAGTGCAGGCTCTTTATAATGCCTGTCAGATGAACTGTTGAATATATGCCACTTATAACTTTGCTTAGATCTATAAACATGAAAAAGTGCTTTAAGGTATTTTTCATAAACAGCATTTAAAGTGCAGTATCATTAATTTTTAAAATTTGTCTGTTCTCGCTAACCTATACCTTATTTGCATAGTTGGGAAAAAGTTGTTTCCCTCTCATATTTTTGAATTTCCTGATATTGATACTCTTTTTTGTTTAGTGAACAACATTATATCTCCCATCAATTATTTGACTAGTAGCACATCAATTATTTGACTAGTCTCTCTCATTCTTTGCTGTCAAACTTTGGCTTTTAAAAAAATCACATTTTTTACACTGCATCAGTATGATAACTCCTTTCAGCAAATAAGACTTTAGATTGCCAGTATTCTGGAAATCACATGGATTTTATTTATTTATTTTTATTAAACATTGTGTATATTTAATAAAACACACACAGTGAGTAACTATCACTATCTTGATGAATTATTTTTGTAAAGTGCTTCCTCTTCTTTTTATTTGTACCTTGAAAAGACATATCCATTGAATTAAAAACCTAGGGTGGAGAGAAACAGACACTGCCCCAGATGGGAAGAACACAGGATTTTATTCTGTTACCAACAGACCTTGATGTGCTGGGGAAAATGCACACTGGTTATACACGGGGCAGAAATAGTAATAAGGCTGGAGTAGAAATAAGTGCACTTTCTATATTTCTTTCCGACTTCTATTTCTTCATGCATCGTGTACTTTTCCATGAAATGACTACCCTATCAGTCTGTAACAGCTACATCTGTAAAATTACTTGTCTTGAGCCACATAATTGCATTTTGTGGGCAACTCATCTTAGATACTAGATAGAAAAATCTCAATTTGAAAATTACACCTTTCTTATCTGCAGAGGAGGAAAAATGTCTCATATGCACTGTCATTTTTGCTCAGAAAAACTGCCATCACTTCAAAAAACATTGTTTGAAAGCTGTACATGACGCAGAACAAAAAAATCATCCATGGAAACATTAGGAACATTTTAAAAACCTTGCACAACATTTATAGAAATTCTCAGCATCAGAGTAGAAGTTGCAACCATGAGAAAGGTTGTACTGAATTCAAATACTACCTGATCTTCATAAAGACTGAGAGTGCTTCAAAGGAAAATATTTCTTAAATATAAAATAACTCTGATCATAGTATGGTTTTTCTAAGTTCTCTGCATCAAAGAGTTTATTTTTAAAACTTACAGTAAACTATTACTTTAACTTTTGGATCTTAACTCCTCTGGCTCAAAGACAAGAAAGACTAAACACCATAGAGAAATTGGAAGTTCAGAATTATTTTTCTTTGGAAGAGGCAAAAATTTATATGTTATATATATATATATATATATATAAGTAAGGAAGCGTAAGATGTAATTAAAGGTTACTTTTTCACTGGGATGGTGACGAAAAATGTGCAGATCACAGAAAATTCAAATAAGAAAGTAGTTTTTCTCTTAAACATGTTCTCAATCTTTAATACAAAATTTAATTTATAACATTCCCTGAGAAAAAAAGAAACAAAATTGAAGGAAGATAAACAAATGAAGGAAAATATTAATACTAACAAATCATTTCAATAAAGTAAAATGATCCAGGAGTGAGGTTTTAAATTAAACTGTAAAGAAAATAGCTTGCATTGAAAAAGAGAAAATAAAAATAATTATAGAATTAAAAGATGAGAATATTTTCCTAATTTTTTCTTTGATTAACCATCCTGAGCTTGTAACAAGATAAGCTGCACTTGAAGGACTGAAATGGACTGGCATGACCCCGGCTCACTGTGATCATTTCTGCCCAGGCAGGTAGTAAAGAAACAGCCTATCACTTCTCATCACCAAACTTTCTACCCCTATAATGTGAGTTTTATCTGAAGGTATGTGTATATTGTAGTGATTAGATTGGGCAAAACAAAGGGAAAATATCTTTAAAACTAACATGATGAATATTTCCAATAACTAAGTGCTGAATGGTATTTCCATTTCTGGGTTGTCTAATGTTATGGTTTATACATTGTGTCAACTTGGGGAGTCTAGAGGTTTGGCTGAGTGACTCAGCAGGAAGCCCAGGTGCTTACTTTGTACACATCCTGAGCCTGTGGAAGAAGAGGGCATGGAGACTGTGTGAGAGCCACATGCCCCCTGGGTGGGGGCAGGCTGTTTACAATGTAAGGGAAGAGAAGAGGCTGCTTGCCGCCATTCGTCGCTTTTGCTCTGGTTGTTTTTGCTGTGCTCTGCTGCCATAAAGTTTGCCCTCTGCCATGTGCCACTCTGCCTGTGAAGCAGCCAAGTATGGAGTGAAACCTCCACAAACTGTAAGCTAAATAAACCTTTCCTTTCTTCATTTTGGGTGTTGGGTATTTTGTCTCAGCAACAAGAGTAAAGTAACCAAGACAGAATTTGGTACCAGTGGAGTGGGGTCGCTGCTGTGACTATACCTGACTATGTAGTTCAAAAGCCCTTAGAAATGGCTTGTGGGAAGAGTTTGGAGAGGTTCAGAGATGTCGCCTGAAAGAGATGTGCTGGAACACCTTTGGCTGTTCTGTATGGGAGATTCTGGTGAGAGTTCAGAAGACCAGAAGGCCAATAGAAATCCTTCTGGTAAAGACCAGGTTCGGAAGGTTTCTGTTGGAAGGGACTGCATTGGTTGTTGGACTCCAGATGATGTATGTTATGGCTTAGCAGAAAGTTTGTCTGCATTTTGCTCGTGCCCAGAGACTTTGCTTAAGACTGAGATTAAGGGCAGCAGTGAACTGATTAATCTGGCATAAGAAATTTCAAGGCTGTCGAATGTTGGGGCAGTGGCATGGCTATTGTTGGCGGCTTTTAGCCAGATATATATTGACAGTCAAGAGCAAATAGCCCAGCAGGATGATTTAAAATGTGAGTTTGGCCAGAAAGGAAGCTCCAGTAAAGCTGTGGACTACAAAGATAAGGCTGAGATCTCTATTGCTATGAAGGAACAAGAGAATGGAAAAGATGGCCTGAGGGCATCACAAGCAGCAATTCTCCACATTTTGCAGCCTCAAAACTCCAAAGGTGAATGACATTGCCTTGAGAAGGAAGCCAAAGAGTGCCATGTTCCAGAATGGCAGCAGCAGCCGCACCAGGTTCTAGAATGGAGGCAGCATAGAGAATTTGTTCCTCAGCATTGGATTCAGTGTGCCCAGTGATCCTGGCACTCGACCCCTATGGCTAAGAGAGAAGAAAATTTGGCTATTGCTCCAGGTGGCAGCAGACCTTGGTATCATCCATGTGGCCCTGGCTTTATGTGCAAGGAAAATGCAAGAGTTCTGAGGTTAAAGAGGCTTCCACCCAGATTTCAGAAGGCCTGGGAGGCCAGGCAGTGTGCCCGAGAGGGCAGTGTGTGAGGCTGTGACTGTGAAGCAGAAGGTGCCCTGAAGACCTCAGAAGTTTAGAAAAGATAGGACTGTGGATCATCTAAGGAAAGCTGCAAAGAGGGAGCAAAGCGAGCCTGAGAGAGAAGCCATGGGAGCTGTAACCACCAGAAGTGCTATAGGGGTGGACTCACGCAAGCTCTTTGGAGCTCAAAATGTGCCACCAGTTGCTTCAGATGCTGGATGTGGAATTACAGGATACAATGTTAGCCCTGCTGGATTTCGGACTTGCTTTGGTCCCAATGCTCTATATTACCCTGTTGGTGCCTTTTGGAATGGTAATGTTTATTTTCTGCCTTTGAATGTTGAAAGTGTTTAATTTTCATTTGTACAGGGGCAAAATATTATAGTTCCAATGTAATATAACGACTTTGTATCTGGAAACTGGTTTGAAGAACTGTGTATGGTTGCCAAGTTGACAAAGGGTGGATTGTTATGGTTTATACATTGTGTCAACATGGAGAGTCTAGATGTTTGGCTGAGTGACTCAGCAGGAAGCCCAGGTGCTTACTTTGTACACATCCTTAGCCAGTGGAAGAGGAGGGCATGGAGAGTGTGTGAGAGCCATATGCCCCCTGGGTGGGGGCAGGCTGTTTACAATGTAAGGGAAGAGAAGAAGCTGCTTACGGCCATTCCTCCCTTTTGCTCTGGTTGTTTTTGCTGTGCTCTGCTGCCATGAAGTTTGCCCTCTGCCATGTGCCACTCTGCCTGTGAAGCAGCCAAGCATGGATTGAAACCTCCACAAACTGTAAGCTAAATAAACCTTTCCTTTCTTCATTTTGGGTGTTGGGTATTTTGTCTCAGCAACAAGAGTTAAGTAACCAAGACATCATACAATGACATAAATAGAAATTAAATCTAACATGTTAATTACCTATTGGAGATAAAGCATATTAGGGATTTAAGACTAAGTCCAAAACTCTCATTATTAACTGAGGATAAAAATTATCCTTTAAGTTATCCTAACATTCAAGCATTTTTTCTTAGCTCTTTTCTTATTTCAGATACAGTTGTCTTTCTTTTTCAGTGCTAGGGCTTGGACTCAGTGGTCTTGTGTGCTGAGCTATTCCCCAGACTCCCACATTTGTAATTTTGAATGAAAATGTATTCTTTTCCTCTGTACTTCCACACACTAATGTAAATGGACCCATATGTCAAGTTATGGTTTAGTGTAAGTTTTGCAAACTCATTGCCTTAAAGGACAATGCAGTAACACAAGGAAGGAAAGACTAGAGAACAGTGAGGCCTATGGCATCTTGACTGAGAAAGAGTGGCTCCTAATTATCCCCAGCTAATTACTGACACGTGGGACTATAACTCAGTACTGCTAAATACTCATATTTTGCAGGAATAGTCATGTATCTATATGTTTTATGAAATTTCCTACTGTTTAAACACTGTCAGCTGATTCAATTAAATGAATAAACAAGCATCAAAAAATTTCTAGCCAAAAATGCACCTCTGTGGGCTGTATTCTATCGAACCTTTACCAGGATGTTGCTACTGGTTTGTCAGGAATGGCACTAGGTTTAGATGTCAATTTCTATTCTCTACCCATGAGCAGGGGAAGACTTGGGCAAGTCCTCACCTATAGGAAAAGTGGCTTATAAAAGAGAAACAAATTAATTTGAAATTGTAGAGTACAGGGGAATTTAGAGAAGAACTTGTTCCATCTACTTAGTTTAGAAAAAAGATACTGCAGCTGAGAAGGTCTCATTGGTTTGTCTGAGCTCCCAGGGGAAGTTAATGTCAGAGCTGGTACAGAAGTAAGGATTGGCGCTCAGTACATAGTCACTCAGCTCAACTCCAAGTGCTTCACCTACTCCTCTTGAATTTAATTCTAGGCTAAAGGGATAAGAATAATATTCAATAAGTCATAACGTAAGGTGGATCCACAACCACTATTATTAAGTTAAAAACGCACTTTGTAAGAAGTCCTAGAGAATAAGGTTTAGTTTTTTTCTTCTCCAGTTACATCATAGCTCCTACCACTATCTTATCCTGAAACATATGGAGTGAATGAATAAGTGAATTGATGAGGAAATAGTTCTATTTTGTACAAAAAAATCAGTAGGTAGAGACTGGCGTGCTGGAGGGATGACCCAAACTGGCTGAATCGAGGTGCCCTGTGCACAGCATTGCCACAAGGAAGAACCAGGGCAACAAAGGAGAAAGCATGTTTTGAGGAGAGCATTAGAAAGAGAGAGCAGTGGATTTCTATGGACATGATGGGAACCACAAACAGCACAGAAAGTGGGAAAAGCAGCCTAAAGTAAGAATGAGACAAATTGTAACTTTTATCTTGGCTCATGACAGCAGAATAGTCTTACCTGCAGGAAGATCCCTCAGTCTATACAGGCTTTAAACCCACTGGAGGGAATCAGAGCAATTGCTTCCTCCTAAAGAAGGAGCTCACATTGGGTCCCTATCACCACCCAGGACCAAAGCTTCTACAATGGCTGCTGCTAGATGCCATCCCACTTGAGAGCTCAGCAGCTGGCCTCTTGATGTTGCCAGAAGCCTTTGGCCTATGTGTGCCGCATAGGGTTTAGCATTGTCCTAAAGCTCCAAAGACCAGAAATTCTCCACTCATAAGCCTGAGCCCCACTTACACTTGTCCAGCAGGAATTATATAGGTCTCCTCTCTCTCCTACAGCTTTGTGACTATACCTGCTGGTACAAACTCTGAACTTTGCCTACACTTGTGAGTTAGGTGGTGGGGACAGTACTAGATGCTTCCTGTGACTCCATCAACCTGGTAACCAGTGCCCAGTCAGCAGCATCACCTGTTCTCACTCTGTGGGAGATAGGCAATGTCTCTTCTCTAGTCTTCACCCGTGGGACTGTAGCTGCAATGTAGAAAGCCTCAGCATCAGCTTAACTTGTTTCTCAGGACCATGGGAAGGTCACAGGCATGTCTTATAGTTCCAAAACTATGATTACCAAAATCACCAACTTTGAACCCATAACATTTGCTCTGTGTGACCTAGGGACATTTCCATTAGTGTCCTGGAATTCCAAGACCACAGGCACCAAAAATACAACCCCTATAACCATCTATGCATGACCCACAGGACCTACGGAAGGTCTCCTCCATATCCAACATCTTTAGAAACATGTGTACCAGTGCCACAAGGCTAAGAGTTATCTGCATGACCTCCAAGATAATCTAGGGAAGTTCTCCTCTATAGCTCACAGATTTGGCGCTGCAGCTACTGGAGCCCACAGGCCTGACATTGCTTTTACTTGTCCACTGTGACATGGAGAAAGTACTATCTAGCTCTCCTCTTTGGTCACATTTCTGTTACTGAGAGAAAATAGTACTTATAGAACAAAAGGTTCATTTGTGTTCAGAGTTTCAGAGGTTTCTGTCCTGGTGGGATACATCATGAGGGAGGAAAGCTGCCTTACTCATGAGTTCTGGGAATCAGAGAGGAGAGTGAGAGCTGAGAGGAAGAGGTCAGGAGCCAGAGTGGCCAAGGTCATGCTCTCATGGTCCACCTAGATACCCCATGTGCTTTGCTCATCTCCTAGTCATCTCAAGTGAATCAAGTTGACAGTTAAGATTAACCATCTCATCTCCCATCTAAATGCACAACCTGATGGCTTTATTGCTGAATTCTACAAAAACATTCTAAAAGGAATGAATTACAATTTCATTTTGAACTATTCAAAAATTAGAAGGACCTCTGCCAAGCTATCTTTTAGGAGGCTAGCATTACCCTAATACCAAAACTAGACAAAGATACTACAACAACACAACACCTGAGGAATTCAACTAAAAAACAAAGAAAAGAAAATGAGAAGACACTTAAACAAGATGCAAACCCAGACATCCATTTCACCAAAGGCAAACTCAGAGGGCAATGAGGTGGGACAATCACCTACTTGGTCTCACTGAAGTGGTAACAGCAAAGCAATTGAATGAGGCTCTAGAAAACATTCAAATCAGAAATAATTAGATAACTGCAGAGATGGTGTCCACAATGAAAACCATGCTTTGTAACTCTAGAGCAGATACAGACAAAAAATAGAGGAGCTGAAGAAAATTATGGAAGCCACTGAATGCTCAGCATAGGAAAGAAATACAATCTGTAAATTGATTCAAGTAAGTGTCCAGGAGAATAAAAATTCCATTGAAAGCATTCACCACAGGTTAAGCCAATGTGACAACAGGATCTCAACTATAGAAGATAGACTTGCAGTTAGTGATCATGAAAATAACAATGGACCATAATAAATCAAT
The DNA here is from genome assembly GCA_004027595.1 of Dinomys branickii. NCBI lineage: Eukaryota > Metazoa > Chordata > Mammalia > Rodentia > Dinomyidae > Dinomys > Dinomys branickii. The sequence continues at coordinate 53,185 of PVLD010008130.1, read as the reverse complement.
AGAGCAACTGCTAGATGAGGCAAAGAAGAATAACAACATTGGTTGGAGTCAATGAAGAAGCAGAAGATAGCACAAATGATGTAAAAAAATGTTTATAGAGGTGATAGCAGAAAACTTCCCTGGTAGAGAAAAAGAATTTGATATACAAATAAGTGAGCCATATAGAACTCCAAATAGCCATGATAAGAAAACCTACATCCAGGTATATCATAGTCAAGATTCTAGAAATTCAACACAAGAATAGAATCTTAAAAGCTGTTAGGGAAAAGAAACAGACCACCTATAGAGGAAAGCCCATCATAATCACAGCTGACTTCTCAGAACAAACCCTCGAGTCAAGGAGAGCTTGGAATGAAGTATTTCAAGTTTTATGGAAAAACAACCTTGAACCCAAATTGATGTACCCCACAAAACTATCTTTGAAAACTGATGGAGAAATAAGATACTTCCATGACAAAGAACAGCTGAGGAAATTTATGACCACCAAACCAGCACTCCAAAATGTTCTGAAGGACATTCTAGAAAGATATAACAAGGACTACAACACCATGACCCTCAACAGAAGGAATCCATCAGGCAAAGCAAACAATTAAAAAGGAGTAGAGCCCAAAACAGGAAAATAACATGGCAAGGACAATGCAATACGCATCAATTATAACTATCAATGTTAATGGTCCCAATGCACCAGTCAAAGGAAACAGACTAGCAGAATGGATCAAGAAGCAACATCCAACATTTCCTGCATAAAAGAGACACATTTAATTAGAAAAGAAATTCGTAGACTGAAAATCAAAGGACAGAAAACAATACTCATGCAAAAAGTACCCAGAAAAAAGCAGGGGAAGCTGTTCTATTTAAAGACAAAGTGAATTTCAAGCCACGCCTAATTAAGAGAGATGAAGAAGGTCACTACATCCTTGTAAAGGGAACAATCCAAGAGGAAGAGATAACAATCATAAATATATATGCAACAAATACCAGTGTACCCAATTATATAAAACAAATATTAACATACATAAAAAATCAAATAAGCACTAACACAATTGTTTTGAGGATCTCAATAACCTACTGTCACAATGAGACAGATCAACTAGACAAAAAATCAACAATGAAATATTAGAACTGAACCAGAGTTTTGAACAAATGGACTTAGTAGATGTCTACAGAATTTTCCACTCCACAGCATCAGAATACACATTTTTCTCAGCTGCACATGGGATATTCTCCAAAATAGACCACATACTAACTCATAGAACATGCTTAAGCAAATTCAAAGGAATTGAAATTATCCCATGCATATTATCAGACCATAGATCAGTGACATTGGAAATCAATAGCAAAAGAAGCCACAAGAACTTCATAAACAGATAGAAATTAAGTAGCACCCTCCTAAACATCCAATGGGTCACAGACCAAAATAAATAAGAAATTATCCACTAAGAGGAAAATTACTATGTAAGTATATTTTACCATTTTGTCTATACATAGTAACAAATCTGCATTTTTTTATTTGCTGTAGCAGACTTCAATGTAATTTCTGTTAGCTTTTGCATTTTTGATTACTGTGACACAATTTAACATCACAGAGCAACTGATTCTTATGTCATTGTGTTAGTATTGTGAATAATCCTGTGAAATGTTTCAAGATAAAGTACTATATTTATGAATATAATTTTATGGCTTTTATTTCATTTAGTAGGAGCCTTTCTATCGGTATGGAAAACTAAGAAAATTGATTTCTGTTGTATAATCTAGCATTTGTTATAGATTAAAGCTTTTTTCTGTGAATGAAACATGTTCAACAAAGTACTATCCTTTACAAAAAGAAATTAGACAATTTCTACAGTAAAATGATAATGACAATATAACATACTGAAACTTATGGGACACAATGAAAACAGTCTTAGGAGGGAAACTTATAACAGTGAATACCGCTATCAGGAAGACAGAGCAAGCAGAAATAAACAATTTAATGGTGAGCCTCAAACTGCTAGAAAAATAAGAGCAGGCTAAACCAAAGGCTCATATGAGGGAGGAAATTACAAAGGTCAGAGAAGAACTTAATGTGGTAGAGACTAAAAAACTATACAAAGAATCAATGAATTGAAGAGTTGGTTCTTTGAAAGGTTAAATAAAATAGACAAACCTTTATCCAACTTCATCACAAAAAGAACTCAGATTAATGCAATTAAGAATGAAAAGAGTGAAACTGCAGCAGACCCTGCAGAAATCCAGCCGATAAACTACACCTACTTTGAAAACTTGTATTCTAATAAGACAGAAAATGCAGAAGAAATGGACAGATTCCTAGAAGATATTAATTACTAAAGCCGAGTCAAGAAGTTATGAAATTCCTAAGTAAACCAATATCAATCAGTGAAATCAAAGATGTGATTAAAAACGTACCAAAAAAGAAAAACTCAGGCCCTGACGGATTCACTGGCGAATTCTATGAGAAATTCAGGAAAGACAGAACACCACTACTTTCCAAACTCTTTAATGAAATTGAACGAGGAGCGGTACTCCCAAATTCATTCTTGGAAGCAAGCGTTTACCTGATACCCAAACCGGAGAAAGACCCAACTAAGAAAGAGAATTATAGGCCAATCTCCCTAATAAACATAGATGCAAAGATCCTCAATAAGATACTGGTAAACAGAATGCAGCAAATCATTAAGAAGATTATGCACCATGACCAACTAGGATTCATTCCAGTGATGCAGGGATGGTTTAACATATGTAAATTAGTAAATGTAATATATCATATTAATACAGCCAAGGACAAAAATCATCTGATCATTCCAATATATATAGAAAATGTTTTTGACAAAGTCCAGTCCCATTCATGATAAAAAAAAAACCTATAGAAAATGGCATTAGATGGTCTTTATCTCAATCTGATAAAAACCATTTATGACAAAACAACAATCAACATTATACTAAGTGAACAAAAACTGAAAGCTTTCTCTCTGAAATCAGGCACAAGACAAGGATGTCCACTGGCTGCCCTTCTAGTCAACATTGTCCTGGAAAGTTTAGCCAGGGTAATGAGACAAGAGAAAGAAATAAAAGGAATAATTATAGGAAAGGAAAGTTAAATTATTATTATTTGCAGATGACATAATAGTATACATTTTACACCCCCAAAACTCCACTAAAAAAACTACTAGATTTAAAAAGCAAACTCAGTAGTGTAGCTGGATAAAAGTCAACACTCATAAATCAATATCTTTTCTGTGCACAAATAACAAAGTCACTGAAAAAGAAATTAAGGAAACCACACCTTTCATAGTAGCATCCAAAAAAGTGAAATACCTAGGTACCGATGTAGCGAAGGATGTAAAAGATCTCTACATTGAAAACTACAGTACTCTGAAAAAGGAGATAAGGTAGATGTCAGAAAATGGAAAGATATCCACATAAGAACCAATATATTGAAAATGGCTATACTTACATAACTCTTATATGGACTTAATGCAATTCTGATCATAATTCCAATAGCATATCTCACAGAATTAGAGAAAATAATCCAAAAATTTATTTGGAACCAGGACATACCTAGAATAGCAAAGGCAATTCTGGGCAACAAAGGCAAGGCAGGGGACCTTATAATCCCTGACTTGAAATTATACTATAAAGTTACTATGATAGAAAACAGACCTGAAGGTCAATGGAACAGATTAGAAGATGCAGAAACAACTCCAGATATGCTCAGCCACCTTATCTTTGACAAAGGTGCCAAACACATTCACTGGAATAAAAAATAACCCCTTTAATAAATGGTGCCAGAAAAACTGGCTCTGTACATGCTAAAGATGAAAATTGGACCCATATCTTTCACCATGCACTAAACTAAATTCAAAAAGGATCAAAGATCTAAATATTAGAACAGAAACCTTAAATATGCTGGAAGGTAGATTAGAGTAAAACTGTTGAAGACATTGGTATAGGCAAAGACTTTATGAATAAAACCCTGATTATACAGGAACTATCACAAAGAACCAACAACTGGGACCTCATCTTATTAAAAAGCTTTTGCACAGCAAGAGAAACTACCAACAAGTAAAAAGACAATCCACAATGTGAGAAAAAATATTTGCCAGCTGTTCCTCAGACAAAGGATTACTGTAGAGAACATATAAAGAACTCAAAAAATCAGATTTCCCAAATTTAAAGACCCAATCCACAAAAGGGCATCTGTGATGAATACACACTTCTTAGATGAAGAAATACAAACAGCAAATAAATATATGAAAAAAGTTCCATATGACTGGTCATTTGAGAGATGCAAATTAAAGCACTGAGATTCCAACCAATAAGTTAAACAAATGCTGGAAGGGGTGTGGGGAAAAAGGAGCCCTGCTCCACTGTTGGCTGGAGTGCAGACTGGTGCAAACCTTGTGGAGATCAGTGTGGAGAGTCCTCAAAGAACTGTGTTTGGCGGACCCATTCGACCCAGCTCTTCCCCTTTTAGGTATCTTTCCAGAAGAATTAAAACCATATACCACAACGATGTATGTGCACCCATATTTATAGCAGAACAATTTGCAATAACTAAATCTTGGAAACAACCCAAATGCCCATCAACTGAGGAACAGCTAAAAAAGATGTGGTATTTTTATTTTTCAGAGTACTACTCAGCCATAAAGAAGGATAAACTGGAGACTTTTATAGGTAAATGATGCAACTAGAGACCATATTTATAAGTGAAATAAATCAGATGCACATGTGCAAATATCATATCGTCTCCCAAGTGTGAGAAGCTAAAAAATACATAAGATCCAAAATGTATAATAGATATTGTAAAATGGGAAGAAACTTCAAAAGAAAAGAAACTGGTGTGAGGGAATGGAGAAAAGAAGGAAAAAGAAAAAATATATAAAAGATAGCTAAGATAGTTATACTACTAATTTCTCTTAGTTCATTGAAAAGAAATGTTTGTTCTAACATTGTTTGGATGATTAAATCCTGATGTCTTGTACTCTGAGTAACTGAAGATTAACCATACACAATGTATTAACCATTGTTACCCTTCCATTATCTTGTTTTGAAATCTTGCTTTATTTTTTCTCTTTAAAACACACACACATACACACAAATCTAACCAAGGAAATAAAAGAGCTTTCTAATGATAATCATAAACACCAATGAAAGAAATTATAGCTGACTCAAAAAATTGCAAAGAACTTGCATGTTCATGGATTGGAAGAATTATATGTCAAACGATCAGACTAACCAAAGCTATCTATACACATGAAGCAAATACCATCAATATACCAATGGCAAAATAGAAAAACAATCCTAAAAGTTATGCCGATCTACAATGACCCAAAGTGATCCTGAGCAAAAAACAAACAAAAACCAACGAAAAAACAGAAATGCAACCATAAAGCCATTATCTGACTTCAAAACACACTGTAAAACTACAGTGACCAAAACTGTAATGGTGCTTGTGTAAAAACAGACAGAAGACCAATGGAACAAAACAGAGAATCCAGAAATCAACTGACATACAGCTAGCTTTTGACAAGGTTGCCAAGAACTACAGTATATAAAGGACATTTTCTTCAATAAATGGTCATCCTGGCTATAGATATGCAGAAGAAAAAACTAAATCCCTTCCTCTCAGGGTGCTCAAAAATCAATTAAAATGGATCAAACACCTAAATGTAAAATCTGAAACTATGAAATTTCTTCAGGAAAACATAAAGCAAATACTATAAGACTTTGATGTAGGCACACTTTTGGTAAGACTTCAAAGTTGCATGCAATAAAAGTAGAAATAAAGAGTAAGATTATATCAAACTACAAAGCTTCTACACAGCAAAGGAAGTAGCAGGATTAACAAGGTAGAAGAAAATATTTGCAACCCATTCATTTGGCAAGGGATCAATATCCGAGATATATAAGGAAGTCAAAGAGCTCAATACCAGAAACTAAAAATCCGATTAAAAATAAGCTGAAGATCTAAAGAGGTATTTCTCAAAAGGACATATACAAATGGCTAATGCATATATTAAAACTGCTAAATCTCACTAATTCTCAGGGAAAAAGAACTCAAAATCACATAGAGATAAAGCTGGGTGTGGCAGTGCACACCTGTAACCCCAGTACTCAGGAGGCTGAGGCAAGAGGACTATTGAAAGTTTGAAACCAGCCCAGGCTACAAAGTGAGCTCAAGGCCAGCCTGAACTGCACGGTGAGACCTGGTTTCAAAAAGACAAAAAAAATAAAATAAAATAAAATAACCCACATAGAGGTATCATCTCACCCCAGTCAGAACTGCTCTCATATTAAAGTGCTGGTGAGAATGCAGAAAAAGGGGCACCATCATACACTCTTGGTGGGAATGTTAATTAGTAAAGGCATTATAGAAAATATTACGACTGTTCATGAGAAGACTCCACATAGAACCAGTATATGGTCTGGCCATCCCACTCTTGTTCATACACAAATGAAAATGAGGTCACTATTTTCAAAGGGTACTTGCAGTTCCACAATTAGTGCAGCACTAGTCACAATAGTTACAGTATGAGTCAACCTAGATGCCCACCAGTGATTGCACAGATAGAGAACATGTGGTGGGTATGCACAATAGAATATTACTCAGATGTGAAAGACAATGAAATCTTGTCATTTTCAGGAACATGGATGGAACTAGAGATCAATATGTCAGGCAAAATAAGCCAGACACTTACAGACACTTATATATGTGTCACATTACCATAATATACCCACATAAACTTGTACAAACACTGTGCTTCAATAAAATGCTTTAAAAATTAAAAATGGGTGGCCAAAGTAATATAAAGGAAAGCTGTGTTTTGGAGTAAATGGAACTCATGTGAACTGCTTTATTTCCCACTAGAAACCATTTCAAAACAAAACAAAACAAATGAAATGAAATGAAAGCTGAGCCTCTTCCTGTCAGAACCCTGACTCAGAACTAAATCAGAATGTAGTCTTTCTTAGATCTGATTTCTGATTGCTCCTTAGCAATGCTGGAAATTCAATTTATTGGCTCTATCAAAGTGGTCTGTGGAGAAGAGTATAAGCCCCGGCTGAATGAGGAGATAAAAAGAGGCTTGACATTATAGATTGCTTACTTAATAGTCCCCAGAAAATATAACCAAGTCAAGCATGCTCTTGCCTGTGGCCTATTAAAAACCAATTTTTGCAGGAAAATGTATATACTTTGTGGACCTCTGGCTTAGAATTTAATGCAAGTTGTTTTTTTTCTCCTTGAGGAATGCTTACTGCTCCCAAGCTCAAAAATCTTAATACTGCCTTCTGCAGTTTGCCTACTTGTAAAATTCTTAATGAAAAATTAATATGTCAAATGAATAAGTGTTGCCCAACCTATATAAAGTAAATATTTTAAAAATTTTTGATAAAGCATCAAACAGAATATGCATACTACATGTGCAAGAGAAAATGAAACATGATAAATTGTGCCATCGCTGTTCTAGTTTTGATGTTATCAAGGATGTATTTCTTGTGTATAAAAGATTTCTTGCTGCATAAAATTTTAACAACCATTATACCATTTTGTCTTATAATAGTCTCATAAAATGAAGGCTGAGCAGGTCATGTAAGGGAAGACTATGAATTTTATTTGCAAAAATTTCATTCTGATTTCTAGGTAACTGGAAGAAAGGTCTGCTAGTGACTGAATGGGAATAAACCCAGAGTCAAGGTCAGTGCACCTGTACTACTGGTGTGGCTATGTCTGATCTGAATGCTTGTGGAGTTCTCACCAGTGAGGGTAGAATCACAGAATCAGGGCTGTTGTGTAGTGCCCTGTTAATGCAAAAAGATGCTCCTACTAAGATGAGAAATAATTTACATTGGACCATTCAGGTTCTTCCACTCACGTCTTTGTTTCCCAGTCCTCTTCATGTAGGCAGTTCTAAGTAGATATTTCAACTCAAGGAGCATCTATTGTTTGGCCTATGAGTGTCCAACTCTGAGACACAACTGGCCACTCAGAAGTGGTGAAACATTCTTTGTGAAAGCAATAGCTAACACTCAATGAAACTTTACCATGTTCTAGGCATTAGACAATAACTGCCACACATTATCTCACTTAGTTATTACAGTAACTACATCCGTTTTGTTCTAGGACCTAACACTTAGAGTCACTTGTTCAACCTACATCTGTCTGGCTGTAGAGACTCTAACTTCTTTGCATAATTTCAATTCCATTCTTTAACCCCACTGCAACCAAGTAGCCTCATAATATCAGAGAGTGTTGGGGCTCAGTGATGGTCAGGACATTATGATCACTCATGGATCTGTAGAAATAAACGCTGGAAAAACACCTGGGTCTGCTGAGACTCAGGCAGACAGCCTCCAGTCTGTTTTCTCTCTCAGTCCTCTCTCTAAATCCCCTTTGGTTTTGTTTCCATGGGGATTTATACTGTTTTGCCAGCCACCGCACACCGTTGACTCAGATTATGTTTACCAGCCATTAAAATCCCCAGGCCTTTGAAAATACATGCCACAAATGTCTGATTTTCCTTCTTTCTGTGCAAAGGTAAAATTTTAGGGCAAGGTTGAAGTTTATCTTACATTTTTTCTGAAATTAAAGAACTTCATTGTGGAGTTTATATTTAAGAAGAATATCCATCTAATTTCTCTAATCTTTGTCCTTTAGTACGTTAGAGACAGTTCCAAGAATCATGATGTTTTTGTCCCTTTCTTGATTCTGAACAGCAAGCATCCACGGATCAGATAGTGATCATTTTTTGCAACACCCACTTTGCACACAATTTATACTTGGGGTGAATCCTTACTGGTCTGAATCATGGAGGGAAGCAGAGCCCCCAGCTCCCGCTGCAGACCCAAAGAATAAATTCCCACTCCCTTGTAGCTGAGGAAGAGCCCTGTAATGGGGTCTGGTCATTCTGATGATCCTGTCAAGGGGAAAACAGTGGGCATGCAGAGTCACTGCAAATGTCCTCATGGGAAGTGGAGAGCACAGAGGAGAAAGGCCAAGGTGTGTTGCTGGCGCCTGTGCTGTTCTTCTGGCACGACCATGGCTGGGCCTTGCTGCTTGTCCTCCCTTCATCCCTGCTCACCTTCAGGGTTTATTTCTTTAGCTCTGTGTGCAATTCCCCAACATCCCTTTGGTGCTAAAGATAGCCAGAGTTGGGGTGCGGCTTGCAATGAAGTGCTTGGAAAGAGGCAGCTTTCTTTTCTTCTCCTTCAGTGTTGTCTCCCTGGGGTGAGGCCCCCCCGTCTCATGGCTAGGTGAGGACAATGGCCTCAGCCTGACCCCTGCCTCCATGCCCACACCTATCCAAATTCACCTCCTGCAAGTCAGATTAGGCATTCACCTGTCCAGACCTCTGCAATGGCTTTCATCCCAGGAAGACTAAATCCCAGCCTCCTCCCTCGGCCGCCTCCATTTGCAGTTGGACGTCTAGCCACTTCACTCCAGCCAGCTGCCCTGCTGTTTGAGCTGGACCAAGCTCTGCCTCGCTTCCCAGTCTTTGTACTTTTAATAGTTGCAAGATTTAAAAAGCTCTTTTGTTACCTGGGCCATAAAATGCTATGTGTTGATTACCTGAATTTCAAATTGAACCTGATATCCCATATTTTATTTCCTAAACCCAAGATGCATTTTGCTTTTTCTTAGCATGAGCCCTTCCTCTCTCATTTCTCAGTAAGGCCCCAAAAGTCACTCATTTGAAGATGCAAATCCTACAGGTTGCTCATTCTTTGCACAACTTGTACTTATTAAAGCACTTATACTCTCTGAAATTACTTTATACACTCACTCATGACTAGATTGATGATTGACTATTTTGAACATATCTCCAGCCAGAAAGTGAACTCCCTGTGGACTGTGGCTGTGACTGCATTGGCCTCGAGTGAAGCCCAGAGCCCCTAATTGTGCCTGCCATGTAACCCATGCAGAATGCATATATATTAATAGAAAATGAAATTAATGTCTCATGGCAACACCATAATTTTCCAAGTACACCCATCTTCTTTCTCAGTTTGTAATTGTGAACCAACAGCCCCCAGAAATTTAAAACCAATCGACAATGATAGATAATAGTACTGGGATTCTGCACAAGTCACGATGAGCTGTATTATCCAGCAGTGAGGATAATTTTATTGGGAATTCTCAATAGGATGCTGACTGCCTGGAATCTGTATGCCTTTCTTCTTTTCTTAATGAGAGCAGGATAATAGACCATTTTTCAAACATAATTTGGTTTATATTCTTTATCTGAATGACAGGGTGGACACAAAAAAGACTTGGGCTTATTGTTTTTCCTGTTTCTGCTTGAACAGTGAACTGGAACTGTGAAGAATCTTGAATTGTTCTCTCCCTTCTCTGACACCCTCAGTGATCCTGTGATACTTCCATCGTGATGGAGGGGATGAAGGGGCCACCTGTGCTTATCACACAGGGACACATCTGTTTCTTCTTTCACTATAGCTTCCCCCAAACCATGAGCACTTGAATAGAGCTGGGCATTTATCTGGAGGTTTATAAACCTGGGAGCATGAATTTGTGTTCTACATTGCAGACAAGAGTATTTTTATTAATTTGAAGAACTGATTCCCCCATAAAATGTGATTATATGTGATCCGTTAGCCAGTCTTGCTGAAGCCTTATGCTTACATATTTTGAACAGGGCCACAGGGCTTGCAGAGAGAGCAGACCCTTCTATAAATTTGAAGACTTTGGAGCCAAATATAAGGTGAAATCAGGGACACATATCAGTAATGCAAGAATCCCACCCAGAACTGAAAAAGGGAGAGGAGAAGGAAGAAAGAGAGGGTGTAAGAGAGGATTCACTGATCCTGTACCTAAAAAGTTCAAGGTGGGCCTGACTCAAGTATGGTTTATCACAGGGGTTCAGATTTCATCATCGCCCTTTCTCTGAGCCACCTGTCTCTGCAGTGCTTTATTTCCAATGAGGTTGTCCCTTAAACAGTGCTGTGATAGCCATCACACTCTCCAGCGTCCTATCTCACCCTGCTGGTGATCTCAGTAGAAGCAAGAATTTCTGTTTACTACTTTCATCAACAAATATCCCAGCATGGATTCCCATTGCCCTAACATGGCTCAAGTGTCCAGCTTTGACTCAGCCCTTGTCACCAAAGGATGGAGCGTGCTCACAGCCATCCTTTGGTGAGGGGGTAAGTAGGGAGAATATCGGCTCTACTCAAACTATTTTGCCTTTGTGGGGGAAGGGATGATTCATGGAAGAAACCTGGGGTCCTACTTCTAATTAAGAGTGAAAGAGTGTGTTACTTTGGAACTTTGTTCTCCTCAGGACATCTTATTAATCTGATACTACAAATAGCTTGCTAATAACTCAGTGCATTGGGAATATCTGAGAATTCCCCAGTCTACAGCATCACCAAGGGGACACTGCAGATGTCTTCCTCTAAGGTGGACAAAATGTGGACTTTGGATTTCAAGGCTGCCAACATCACCCTGCAGAGCACATGTTGGGATTTGTTTTTGTTTTTCCTGTAAAAAAGCAGAAAAATAGAAGGAAGGCCGATCTATGGAAGACCTCCACATGCTATGCTCCTCTTCCTGTTATTTCTCTCAATTTTCTCAGGTTCAAGGTCTTCTGGAAAAAGCTACATAACATCACAGAACAATAAGACTACTTACACTGCATTGCCACAAACTAATGATGGTTCTCCATTCCTAAGTGGGTGGATTCTTTATTGTGCACAAGGGTAGCCTCAGTAATGTGTGCTCCTCATCCCAGCCACTGAGTGTGCAGTGGTATCCACAACCTTCTGAGGTAGGATACTATCATTATCCCCATTGTTAAGATAAGAAAATGGAGGCTTATACAGGCTGTTAATGACTTGTGTCTAGCTACCCCACAAAGCTTCATGGGGGTCATAGGTGGAGCTTTTTGGATCAAGGCTTTGTGATGTTGGAATTGATCCATGATGTGATGCTAAGATTAAGGCTGCCCTACCTTGGGCGTGAGTGCTACCCACCCTAAGGATAGAGAGCCTGGGTAAAATATAAGGCACAGAAAGAAGGTCACTGCTTGTCACTTGTTGCTTGGTGCTTGCAACCTTCTGCTTGCTTGCTCTGCGATGCCCCTGTGCCAGGCCACCCTGTATTAGAACCAGCCAACTATGAACTGAAACCTCTACACACTGTGAGCTACAATAAATCTTCCCTCCTTTAAATTTGGATGTTGAGTATTTTGTCTCAGCAGTGAGAAAAGGTGAAAAAGTAACTAAGACAAAGGTTAAGGTCTTTGATTCATCGACTAAATTGCAGAGCAAGGAATCAAACCCAAGCTATCTGTTTAATCATTAGATTTGGAATTTCTTTGTTCTTTCTCTCTTCATTTTTCTCCCCTGTAGCACTGGAGATGGAACCCAGGGCTTGTTCATGCTAGGCAAGCACTTTACCACTGAGCTACAGTGTAGCCCTTTGGTCTGGAATTTGTCTGTTGTGTGTGATCCTCCACTTTGCTGGAGTTCAGCTGGATCCCATCAGTATACCTCATAATGAAGAAATTAAAGATTTGGGGGGGCATGGGGGAAGGGTCCCACACCTGCGAATTTCTACTTCAGCATCTCCAGGAAGTCCAGGCTCATAGCCACACCTCCTTGCCAGTGTTGTGCTCTTCCATCTCCCTGCCAGGCCACAAGGCAAGCCCTGCATAGAGACAACCATCAGACAACTCTGTGTGGCTGTGTAGATGGTCATGAGCCAGATTGTTCTAATGTCAATTCCATCTCTTCTTTACAGGTTATATTAATGTTTCTGGGCCTTAGTTCCTGCCTCACAGAGTTAGTGTAAGGACGAAATGAGTTAGTATCTGTGAAAGTGCTTAGAACAGTAAGTACAATAAAATCCATATTCAAAGCCTCTGTTTGTACCAGAACCCTAACTATTACTTCTCAAGACCCTGTGGTGTAAACAGTGGAGTTGTCCAGGTACAGTGGTAGATCAGGGGTGGGTAAAACCAAACAATCAACTGAATAGAATATGTCAAAAGTTTATGAAAACCCAGGGGACATATGCAGAACTCAGGGCCCCAAGTGACCCCAGGGCTCCTGAGCACTGCACATGGAACCAATCAGAAAGCAATATTCTCAATCCCTCTTTGGAATCTGGCGCTGTATGCAGGACAAATCAGAAAAGTGCTACTTTTAAACCCTTCATTTCCACCTGGCAGAAGGCCAAACAAGCCTTATGATAGGGCAGATTAAATATGGCTCCAGGCCATGTAAGTTTTTGATAGGACAACTGTCCTGATGCCTTAAATGCATGACAGGGAAGCCAGTCCAACAATTTTGGATACAAAGGACCCCTTTCCTTATACTGGGGCTGCTGTGAGCCTGTTCACCTTCCTGCTCTCACCCTATGGAGGTTACTTCTTTTCTTCCTTTGATAAATGTGTACTTTTTCTGCCTTTCCTGTGCATCTTGTCCAATTCTTTGTTCAAGACTTCAAGAACCTGGAAAGAATCCCACAGGTTCCTCTATCTGATGACAGAAAGGCACCTAGTCATGAATACACTTTGTGTTATATGGACCTCTCCTTCATTGTGTTCATCTACATAGAGCCTCTTTTACTAGTTTGCCCCTACCCCAATAAATATTTTGCTCCTGATCACTTGGGATACTTTCTGTAATCAACTGACTTACAATAACAAATCTGAGGACATTGTAGGACAAGTCGGGATGTGTTGCAATTAGTAGAGGTGAGCTTGAATATAGGTCCACAACATTCATGACCAGTGTAGGTTTAGACAAGCAATCCAGCTTCTGCGATCTCCATTTCCTTACCTGAAGAATGCAAGGAGGAACTCTTTCCTAACTGATACTATGCAAGGATCTTTATAGAGACAAAGTGAGAGGAAGAAGTAGTACTACTTAGCAGTGATTCAACAGGCCTCAGATCTTTGTTCCATCCTGGTTTCCTAGTTATTTTCTTTGTGCCTGTGAAGATATGTATTTTGCAGGTATTTTAGATGACACTAGCTGCTTTGTGATGATCTTTATGGTCAGACTATTTGTGACCGCTACTCACTAGCCACTTCTGGTTCCCAAATGTAAATAGTGATGAATTTACTCTTGATGCCCAGAGCAGTTATGTGTGATGACTCAAAATCACCAGCATGCTAACCTTAGCCTAGTGATAAATACTTAGCAAGTACAGCTTCTGTGCACTGAAGCTTTTATGTGCCAGATATTTTATAAACATGTATTCACTGAGCCGAGGAAAGAGAACCAGGCAGAAAATACATCATGCCCAAGGTTGCAAAGTTCCTGGTGTGTAGATTCAACCCTCAAACTCATGTTGCTGTCCTTTCTTGGTTACTTTTCTGTCATTGCTGAGACAAAACACCAGATGCCCAGAATTAAGGAAGGAAAGCCTTATTTAGTTCATTGTTTGTGAAAGTTTCACTCCATACTTGGCTGGCTCCAAGGCAGAGTGGCACATGGCAGAGGGCAATGGTTCATGGTGGCAGAAAACAGCAAAAGCAGCAAGAACAAAAAGGGAGGAGCAGAAAGAGCAAGCCTCTTTCCTTCCCTTATAGTATATGCAGGCTACCCATCCCGGGGTGGCTGTATCACCCATATCCATAGTCCCAGCATTGGACCATGAATTGATCACAAGCTCTAGAAGCCTGCCTCCATGTCTACATGAAGTTTTGGGGGGACATCTAGACACAAACCATAACATTCCACCTCTGGCCCCCAGAGACTCATGCAAATACTTTTATGTAAAAGGCATTTTAGTCCATCTCTAAGAGTTGCCAAAATCCTCAGTTTCAGCATTGCTGAAAAGTCCAAGTCCAAGTTTCCTCCCAGATGTAAGGCAAACTCTTAACTCTGATCCCCCATACAAATGAAAAGTTAAACACTTCCAGCATTCAATGGCACAAGATAGACATTACCATTCCAAAATGTACAAACAGGGGGATACATAGGAATGGTGCCAAAGCAAGTCCAAAATTCCAAAGGGAAAACATTAAGCCCTGTATTTCCATGTCCAGCACCTGAGGTAATCTGTGGTAAGTTGTGAGCTCCAAAGGTCTTGCATGGATCCATCCTTTTGGCACTTTTGGTGGCTGTAGCTCCCATGTCTTTTTTCCTGCTCTGCCCCCTCCTTGCAGGTTTCCTCAGGCAATCCACATGCCTGACTTCTCCAAACTCCTGGGGTCTCCACTGAATCTTTGACTTCTCACTCACAGCTTCCCTCACTGGCTTCTCAGGGGCACACTGCCTGGTCTCCCAAGCCTTCCTTTGAAATATGAGTGGAAGTCTGTTTCACCTCAGCTGTTACATTCCATATGCACCTAACACCAGCACCACGTGGATGGTGCCAAGGTCTGCTGCCAGCTGGAGCAGTAGCCAGGTTTTCTTCTCCCTTGACTGTTGAGTTTGAGTCCCTGGATCACTGAGCACTCTGAAGCTGATGTTGAGGAACAAATTCTCTATGTCACCACCATTCTAGAACCTGGTGCAGCCACTGCCATTTTGGAACCCAGTACAGCCACTATCACCACTCTGGAACATGGCACATGTGCAAATTTCTCCTCAAAGCAAAGTCTTCCACTTTTGCAGGTTTGAGGCTGCAAAGGATGGAGACTTGCTGCTTCTTGTGATGCCCTCAGGCCTTATATTCTCCTGTTTCTTCTCAGCAATCAAGATCTCCTCTGCTCTTATCTTTGGGGTCCATAGCTTTACTGGAGCTTCCTTTCTGGCCAAACTTGCAAAGTTTTAAATCATGCTACTGGGTGCTTTGCTCTTGTTTCTCAAAATAAGTCTGGCAAAACCCCCAAGAATAGCCACACCACAGCCTCAACATTAGCCTTCCTTGAAATTTCTTTTGCCAGATTAATCAGTCCACCGTCCTTAGTACTAGTCTCAGGCAACATCTCTGGACATGAACTAAATACAGACAAACTTTCTGCCAAACCAAAACATACATCATCCTGAGTCCAACAACCAATATGTTCTCTCATCCCAGAACAAACTTCCAGAACCTGGTCTTTACCAGCAGTATTTCTATCAGCATTCTGGTCTTTTGAGCACTGATCAAAATCTTCCAGGCAGAACAGCCTAAGGCATCCCAGCTCTACTCTTTCAGGTGACACCTCTCAACCTTTCCAAACTTTTCCCATAAGCCCTTCTTAGAGGCTCTTGAACAGGTGCAGTCACAGCAATGACCCCACTCCTGGTACCAAATTCTGTCTTCATTACTTTTCTCTCATTGCTGGGACGAAGTATCTGACACCCAGAATTAAGGAAGCAAAGGTTTATTTAGCTCAAAGTTTGTGGAGATTTTAGTCCATACCCAGCTGTCTCCAAGGCAGAGTGGCACATGGCAGAGGGCAACAGTTTATGGTGGTAGAAAACAGAAAAAGGAGCAAGAACAAAAAGGAGGAGCAGAAAGAGCAAGTTTCCTCACTTATATTGTATGCAGGCTGCCTGCCCCAGGGTGGGTGTAGGACCCATCCCCATAATCCCAGCAATGTATCATTAATTGGTCACAAACTCTAGAAGCCCACCACATGAGTGCATGAGGCCTTGGGGGGACATCCAGACACAAACCAGCATGTCCCATCAACCCTTTCCTGCCCTTCCCACCTTTCTTCATTTCCCTTATTCCTTTAGTGCGTCCTTTGTTCCAGCCTTACTCACTCTCTTCTTTCTGCTCTCTCCACTCTTTTCTTTTTTTCTCTCACTGTTCCTCCCTTTTCTTTTCAGTCAATGAACATTTTATAAGAACCTTTAAAACACCTTGGGGACAAAAAGATGAAGGAAACATTCCAGCATGATCCTGGGTTTCTGAGGGAGCAAAGTTTAGATCTTGGACAATCTATTGGGTGTCTACGCCAATTGATTTCAAGTAAAGTTCTGTGGTTTCTTTTGAAACCTGAGCATAGAAGCTTTTGCCAAGGAGTTTTAAATTCGAGTGTGAATTTTGTTAATATAAGAAACAATGCAGTTATAAAAATACGGAGACATCTTATAGCAAAATTCAGCCATGAAGCTATCAATACTATTGTTGCTTATAGGATGGTGTAGCAATTGTTTAATTGAAATTCAACAGCATATTCTTGGCAAAAAGAAAAAAAAACTAGGTGAATGGGAGGGAGGTGACAAGAGACAAGGAGTGATTTAAATAATGCCAGACACTCAGGCCATATTGCAAGAGAATACCGATCTTGTGGTGGGGAACTTGAGATGTGATGGGAATCTACTGTTCCCATCCTTATCTTACAGTTTCAGGCTAAATGTGATTCTAGCATTTAAAAGTAATTAGTTTTTATTCAACATGCTAAGATCTGGTGGTATGTTAAACCAGGGTCATCTGTGAGACTGTGCAGGACCATCAGAAACTAAGCTATCATTGTCTAGTGCAGTGCCGTTTAATAGCCTTCAAAGGGCTAATTTTGACTGTATACTTTTTTAAAATCTTACACCCTGACTTTAGAAGTTACTCAGGGTAAGAGACACTCCTGTGTCATGGTTAAATCTAGTGTCTGTTAAGACTCCTATATAATAGTGGATTTGCATTTTCAAATTGTACTAATCTCTAGGAGACAATTTGCAAGGACATTTCCTTTAGAGATGAGCCGCATCAATTAAAAATATTGTCATGTTAACTTGTTAATTGCTAGTTAAACCTCTATTGAGATCAATCAGAAGTAAGAGGCAACAGAACAAGGTAGGAATATGAAAGTGGTGTTCACCTTTGAATTGGATTCTGCTTAAAAAGAAAGAGAAAGCTAAACTGGATTCTACATAAGAATGAAAAAGCAGCCTCCAACATATTAAACAGGAAACATGGGCCAAAATAAGAGCTGTCAAAACTAAAAATAGAACCCATCACCTATCGGAACTGTTGCATCACTGTGCAGTCTGGAAATACTCTCAGGATTTCCTTTTTAAAACAAGTGTGTAAAATGTCTATAAATCCCCCAGTGACACAGCAACCATTTCACTAGAATTAAATATTTCTTATGTGGTTTGACATTATATCCTTCCCAGTCATCACAAGAGTGTAAGATGACACCTTTTTAATTGTCAGAAAGCATCACACTTATATTTAAGGCTTAACGTTTTGTCACTTCCCTCTTTTTTGGGGCTTTGATGGGCAAAATGAAGAAGTTCCATTCCATACTTTTCAGCATGCCATAGTCTGGGTTTTGATTTTCCTGAGTAAATGCCTTTGAGAAGAAAGTTGTGCTCTCTTCTGTTTGCTTCAGTTTCCTGACAGCAGGTTGCACTCAGAGAGTGGCCTCCAGGTTCTCACAGGAGGGCGACAGCTGGAAAGGCGAAGGACATCCAGATGTTTTCTTATCTGTCCTGTGACCATTCTCCAGAATGACACTGGTCTGTAAATAGATAATGAACAAGCATGTCTTTTCTTCTGACTCCATATCCAAGTGTCCAAAATGAAGCAGGATGGAGCAGCATGTCTTCCTTGTTTTAAACATCTCGTTATTTGGAAATCAACAGATTCAGGTAACCCCTTCAAAGTTTTCGTCTGAGCAGCTTTCTTGATTTTAGGCAGCAGAAACTAAAGCTGAGGGAAACCTTAGGCCTCCAGTTTCAATGACAAAACCAACTTTGGGGCTCTTAGGCAGAGGCCTTCTGCAGGGCCTTCTGCCGTTCCTCGGTCCCAAAGAGGCCTCAGAGCTGCTCTAGGAGCCAGGGAGGCTCTAAGGCAAACCCAGAACATTGAGACTCATTACTAAAGCAAGGACTGTCTGGTCAACCATTCCTTGTGATTTTGTCAGTCAGGATTTAAAGGTCTGGGATATAAAACCTTTATGTCTTGAGTTTAAGTAATACAACTGTGCCTTTGGCCAAATCCAGCTTTCTAACATAATCTGTTGGTTATAAGGACTGTTTTAAATTGCTTTTTAAAGAACAGGCAAGAGCTAAAGTTTATTTTTATTCTAGTTACATTTCATCTCATGTTCTATTTGCAATCAATATTCTCAAACATTTATTTTGGTCAGTCTGTAAGTTTGCAGATACTGAACTGAAAAATTGTGCATTCACTGGGGATAAGTAAACCATTACTAATCAATTATCCTGATTTAGAATTCACTTATTGATCTTTGAAATAAAACATAAGTTTTTCCACAGACCCACTAAAGAAAAAATTGCTTTCTAAAAGAACAGAAATGAACATTTCTATTTATTTTTTCTAAAAGAATAGAAATGAACCCTTTATACATTTTCCAGCCTTTTTTCAAGTACTTATGAGCAGCTTTCTTTTTTTCCTTGATTTTCTTATAATCTTCTGATAGACTGATTTGAAAAATCAAAGAAAGAAGTATTGAAAAAACCATCCACAAATATTTTCATGTGACATCAAGGCTTCCTCCCAGCACTACTCATGGTGTACCCAGGTATAACACCATCTTCCACAGAATAGAGGAATGTGCTGAATCAAATCCATCTGAAACGCTGGGCCAGGAGAAGGCACTTGCCTTTCTGGGATCCCCCAGTGCAGTGACAAAGAAAGCACTCATCATAGATCACCTGTGCCTTCCCACATGCTCACTGCCCCTCGGTGAGCTCTCATGAGTAAAGTAAGACTTCTAACATCTATCCTTTCTCATTCTCCCCCATCAACTCCAGATTTAATTACTTAATCATTTGCTGGACTGTCAGTGTTTAATCTCTACAGTAAGTAATTATCAGTGATTTCATAAATAATAGTGTTTAATATTAAGATATAAGATGAATAAACTGTTCAGATTACCCCTTTTCTTAGAAAATATCGTTTTTAAAATGCCCCATGTTGCCCATGACCTTACCATAATCTGTCCCCTTACTTTCTCTTTATTGCTAGTGTTGAAATTGCCATGAAGCAGGCTGGATCCACTACTTAATGAGTTTTGTAGAGGTTAACGTCATAGAAGGAGCCCACAAGTTGTTAGGTGTGAAGAGGTTTCTCGACACTTCTTCACTCTCTCTGCAGGTGGAGGAGAGGAGAGCAGAGCCCAGCCGAGGCTCCCCTGAACTCCACAATGTCATACTTGAAGACTTGTGTACCCAGACATCATCTACCCTTTCTCCTTTGTGACTTCTAGGACTTTGTAAAAGGTATGGACTATTACAAAGCAAAACAAAAGAAAACAAATCAAACAACTTGGGGACATCAATCCCAGGAAAGGTGGAAGGGAACTTTATTTGTTATCTAAGAACACATAAAATGTAATAAAATAAGTGTTGATCTGAACAGTAGATTTTATCAGCATGTGGCATTTGAATTTAGTGTATTTGTCAAAAATGAGATTGTTAGAAGCTTGCCTCATACATGTAATTTTAAGAAAAACATTCAGACATTTTAGCCAGATGTGGTGGGGACATGCCTATAATCCCAGCATGGAGAGGCTGAGACAAAATTCAAGCCCAGACTGGGAAACTTGCTGACTTAGTGAGACCCTGTCTCAAAATAAAAATCCAGAAAACATTCAAAACTGTTCCTTTGAAGCAATAGGCCCTCTGTCATCCTACCCGTACATGGACTCAGGTCAGAGCTGTTTCTGGGACTTCACTTTTCATTTGGGCATTTTAGGCTGCTCATGTCCCACCTATTCCATTAAAAATGGTTCCATTTTCTCGTATTCTCATCCTATGGTTTCTCTCTTCTTCTGTAATTTTCCCTCAGACATAGACCCGCTCCTCATTTCCATGATAGCTCAGTCAAACATCAGCTAAATGTTCCCCACAGCGGCTAACGCGCTTTGGAAACAGAGGTGTTACAGAAGATCCAGTGAATAAATAAAAGACCAGCTCATCCCCTCAGGCCTTTGCATTGCCTAGTGTGGATGAAGGCAGCAGTTTTCCAGAATTTGAATAAGTGTGCTACTGAGATGAAGCCTGAAGCAAAGTCCACGGCACTGAAATGAGGGAGGCTATCCTGGGGTAAGTCCAACCACAGTAAGAACCTGACTACATCTCCTCTATGTGTTCTTCTTCTTCTTTTTTCTATGGAGTATGTGCTTGACTCTAAGTTTAATATTGTTATTTTGAAGACATGAAAGTGTGTTTTCTAAACCCTTTCTCTCTCTGCATTGCACTGAAGATGTATTTTTCTGTTAGCGTAACACATGGGTAGTTAGGGAGCCTGTGTGTTCTTGTAATTATGTTTGGGTTTCTGGTGAAGCCCCCTAAGGACACTGGATTGATTTAAAATAAATGGAATACTATTTTGTAAACTTAAGGGAGGCTGGCGATGCTGAATGTAGTGGGTCGCCAGTGAGTACTGGCTGGTATTATCACAAAAAGAACATGGTAATTTCATCAGCTCAGCTTTGTAGATCTTGCATCCAAATTCTCCAGTGAAACACATATTCCAGCACTGGGAGATTAGAAAGAACTCATTCTCCTCTTCTCACCAATTTTGGCCCAATACACAAGGTCATTTTATTACTGTAGTTTGGAAATCGGCAATTCGTGCCTGCTTCTCTGTACTGATGCCAATGGCCAGTACAAAAGGGAATGTGGTATAAATTGTACTCTGCAAAATAATGAAGCAAATAGGGTTTTGTTAAAATGAAATCCAACATGTTTACATCTGAAAATGTTTTCTGTATGGGCACTTTATTGTGTGAAAATAATTTACTGACATGGAGATAATGCAAATTGGAAAGTGGAGGAAGGATGGAGGATTTTATAGGTATTTCCACTCATCTCAGAATGAGTCAGGCATACCCTCTGAAAGTCTATGGGTGATGTGTTTTATGGGCCTCACTTTCATTCTAATAAGATGATTTTGGTCCCAGATGTATGTCTTTTAAAAATATATTGGCTGCTATGGTACTGAGATGCTGCTGCTAAAATAATGATAGGCCACTGGGTAGGCTCATAAGTCTTGCATTTATCTTTGGAAAATGTTTACAAAATAAATATACTGTACATAATTAACCTAAACACAGCTGACTGACATAAAGGAGAGCCTCCAATATAAAGTTAGCTAAAACACTAATGACCTCTGATACAGAAGGATTAAAATATAGAAAAGAGAGAATTGGCCAACATGATTCTTTATCTCTTGGGAGTTTGGACTGAGAGATTAACAGAGGAGGCAATTAGTAGAGAGGGGACTAGCTGAAAGGTCTAATGGAGAAGCCTGTGTAGCTGCCTGTAGCCCATGATAAGCTATAGCTAGAAGGAAGAAATCTAAATTCATAAATAGTATGACCTATAAAATAAAGCTAATACCAGTGGGGCAGGAAGATAGGACATGCCAGCTGAAGAAAACATGTAGCTGATTCAGGAGTATTTGATATCTTATGATCTTGTGCTTCTTTCCTCCCTCTCTCCCGTCTTCTCCCTTCTGTCCTTCCTTCCTTCCTCCCTTCTCTTTTCTTTCTTTCTTTCTTTCTTTCTTTCTTTCTTTCTTTCTTTCTTTCTTTCTTTCTTTTTCTTTCTTTCCTTCCTTCCTTCCTTCCTTCCTTCCTTCCTTGCTTCTTTCCTTCCCTTTTTCTTCTCACAAATATTTATTGGCCATTTACTGTCTATCAAGTGACAATCATAGGTATAGAAGACCTAGAGCTGTGCATGTCATGTTGGAGGTATGTCAAATGAAGGTGGGGGAACAGTACAGGGCCGTCTGACTTTGATTCCCAGAGTTATTAGACAATAAACATGAAGACGTTTTCTCCAGTGGCAGGATGTGAGGGTGTACAGCATAGAAAGTCAAACTGACCAGATTTGAACATTAGGAAGCAGCCCTGAGAAGCCCGGCCAACAGCTCCTTGCACTCTCATTGAGTCCTTTCTCAAAGCAATGCTGTGAACATGTAATTTTCCAGCTGAGATAGGACATGGTAGCACATGTTCCCATGTCCTGTGAGGTCATAACATCTTTAACATACACAAGAGGCTATATCAGGCCCTGTGGGTGCAGGACTCAAAATCCTAGAAGAATTTACATTTGATAAATCTAATGAGTGACTGGAAGTGCACTTAGCATTTAAAAACTGTGTGTGCCTGAACGTCTGGTCTCTTCGAAGGATTCAAGCTATGGAAACTTAATGGCAAAAATCTCTACAAATTGCATTCTTGCTTATTTTCAATATTCCAAGAGTAAAAGTGATTGTTTTAAGCATAATGAACTTCTTACACCAATAAATTCACATTTCCAAAAGTGGTGGGTGAACCTAAAGTTGTCCATTACACAGGGTTGTCTATTTGGATACCAAGTTGGCCAGTGAACACTCACCTGGCTAGTGCAGTCAATGGAGATGGTCCACTTGAGAAACTAAGACTTTAATGTACAGTTGTTTCATTGGTTTCATTTTTCCAGCCAACTACCTTTGATGCATATACACATTTGTATCCGCATTTGGTCAGACAGACAGCACCACCATTGCTTTGCTACGATTTGGGGGAAGATGGCTGTGGTTGTGTTTGTCACCCAGTGTGGAGTTTGTCAACAGAAGCAAAGTTTTGCTGGACATTTTTGTTTGTGAGCCAAACTGTTTCACATATACTGAAATGTTCGTATACACATTGTTCAAGGTCCTGCATTCAAGAAGTAGTGGAAGTGACCTTTGAGTTTTTGAAGCAAGGTCTTGACTTAGAGGCTGAGCTCTTTTCTCTGTGTAGCTGCCGATAGCCAGTTGAACTGTGTCCTTCCAGAAGATATGTTCACAATCTATCCATGATTGCAGTCTTATTTGGGCTTTTGCACATGCAACAATTTAAAATCTCAAAGTGAAGTCACCCTGCATGTAGGGCGGGCCCAAATCAAAGGATCTATTTATAGAAAAAGAAACACACAGAGAAGACAGACATGGAGGTCAGGAGGCTACTGCAGGCCCAGAAATGCCTGAGGCTGCTGGACAGCATGTCCCTGTCAACCCTTGATTTTGTACTTCTGGCCTGCAGAACTGAAAGAAGAAAACCAATTTCTTCTGTTGCAAGTCACCAGTTTGTGGTACTTTGCTATGGCAGACCCAGCAAATGAGTACACTCCGCATTAACCCAAGAAAACAATAAACATTTGCAAGATTGAACAATGGAGTGAATCACTGGAAAACTTAGTGAGTGGTGGCCTATCCTCCATGCCAAAGAAAAATATTTAGAAATGCAGTACTGTCACCAGACCTTACCAGTTGAGGAAACCAAGTAATGGGGGAGTGAGATGCTTTACTGAGGTCCCAGATGGGTTAAGATCTCAACCTCCTAACTCTCACCTTTTCTACCCACCCCTGAGTTCTGTTCTCATGGTTGCATAGGAATGTAAGGCAACATCAAGGTGATAAAATTTGAGCTCTGTGAAAGCTTCTTCGGGGAGGCAGAGTGGCAGTAGGCATTGTAGCAGTGGAGCTAAAAAATTAAAAGGTACAATTAGGAATCTCTCGACTCCAGTGTCAGTTGCAAAAACTCCCCCGCAAGCTTGGAGGCTGTGGAGTGGGAGGCCTATGTGTCAACCTTTTTCTCTTCTGGCTTATCTCTGCCAGTTTGATGCTTTGTTCTTAGGGAAACATGCGTGCTCTGAACTTCTCCACCTCTCTTCTTTTGCCCACGCTGTACCTCCTCTTTGATTGACCCAGCCTCCCTGTCTGCAGGTCAGAATCCTATACTTTGTAAAGCTGGCTCAAATACCCACGTTTCGTGCCTCCTTTTTTGTCTCTGTTTTCCTCAGCATTCAGAGATCTCTGCACCTCCTGAATCTTCACATCCTTACCCATCCCTGAGCACATAAGCAAGGACT
Source organism: Dinomys branickii (assembly GCA_004027595.1). Classification (NCBI taxonomy): domain Eukaryota; kingdom Metazoa; phylum Chordata; class Mammalia; order Rodentia; family Dinomyidae; genus Dinomys; species Dinomys branickii. The sequence continues at coordinate 28,471 of PVLD010008130.1, read as the reverse complement.
AATTCCTGTGGGCCTTGCTTTCCCCAGTCATCTATTCATGTGGCCACACATTCTTTAATGTTTTGAGCGTCAGTAGATATATCCTACAGAGTGTTCTTAGAATTGGAAAATGAAAGGAAAAGAGAGATTTTAGGGTCTCAAGATCAGAAATTATACTTGCGATTAAGAGAGATGGATAATAAATAAATAGTAATGGAATACCGTCAGTTCTTTATGTATTCCCAGTATTAGTCCTCTGTCTGAAGAATAGCTGGAAAAGATGTATACATGTGTGCATTCCCATATCCTAAGCTTTGTTTTCACTCTGTTATTTCTGTAGCAGTGCAGAAGGTTAATTGGATATGATCTCATTTGTTAATCCTTCCTAACATTTCCTGTGTGACCAGGGTTCTGTTCAAATGTTCTTGTCTGTGCCTATTACTTCAAGAGTTTTATCTACTTCATATTCCAGGAGATTAAGTGTTTCTATTTTAAACTTTAGTACTTCGACTCATTTTTATTATAGTTTAGTACATGGTGAGAGATATTGGTCTGGATACAGGCATTTGCATGTGGATGGCTAGTTCTCCTAGCTCCATTTACTGAAGAGGTTGTCTTTCCTCAAGCAGGTTTTTGGCCTCTTCGTCAAAGATCAAAGAGCTGAATGTGCCTGGGACTGTTTCTGCATTCCCTATTGAGTTCCACTGACCCCTATGTCTGCTTTTGTGCCCGTACCATGTTTTTTTTGTTTTTGTTGTTTTATCACTTTGGCTTTGTAATATAACTGCAAGTCTGGGATTGTGATACCTCTTGCTTTGCCCTTGTTACTCAGAATTGCTTTTGCATGCTGGACGTCTTCTAGTTCCATGCAAAATTTTGGATTATTTTCTCTAGTTCTGGGAAGAATACTGTTGGCAGTTTGATTGGGAGTGCATTATATCTTGTATGTCGATTTTGGTACTGGCCATTTTAGCTATGTTAGTTTTGCCTTTCCAGGAACATAGGATATCTTTCCACTTTCCACTGTCATCTTTGATCTCCTTTTTCTGAGTACTGCAGTTTTTGTTGGAGATACCTTTCATTTCCTTAATTGGGTTAATTATTAAGCATTTATATTTTTGGTACTGTTTTGAATGGTATTTTTTCCTATTCCTTTCTCAGTGAGTTCATTATTGGTGTACAGGAACACTATTGATTTGGTGTGTTGATTTGTTTATCCTGCTACATTGTTGAAGTTGGTTATTAATTCTAGGAGACTAGAATGGTGGATTTGGTAGATTTGTTTGGGTTTTCTACATAGAAGGACATGGTCATCTGCAAATAATGAAAATTGGACTCTTTCCTTTCCTCTACATACCTCTTTTATTTCTTTTTTTTTTTGCCTAACTGCTCATAATGTTTTGAGTGCTAATATTTTAAACAGGAGATTGTAGAGGACATCGTTGTCTTGTTCCTAACTTTAAAGGCAAAGCTTTCTGGTTTTCCCCATTTAATATAGTTTTGGCAGTAAGTTTGTCATAAATGGTTTTATCAGATTTGAGATAATATCCTTCTATACCAATTTTCTTCAGGGTTTTTTTATCATGAATAGCTTGTTGCATTTTGTCAAATGTTTGTCTGACACTTGAGATGATTGTGTGATTTTTGTTCTTGCTTATAATTATGCTATATAATGTGCTTACTGGTTTACATTTGGTATGTAATTCTTGCATTCTTGAGATGAAGCCTATGATACTTTTGATATCCTGTTGATTTCTGTTTTCCAGTATTTCAGTAAGGATTTTTACGTCTATGTTCATTAAAGAGACTTGCCTATAGTTCTCTGTTTTGGTTGGATCCTTGTCTGGTTTGGGAATCAGGGTAATGGTAGCTTCCAGGAATGATTTTGGGAGTAGGTCTTCCCTTTGGTTTCAATAAAAAGCTTAAACAGTATTTATGTTAGATCATCTGTGAAGTTTTGGTAGAATTGAATCCTGACCTGAGCTTCAGTAGTGACCTGAACGTGGGCCTTAGTTTTAATTTTAGTTTTTAAAAATCACTCCTTCAATTTCTCTCCTTGTGACTGGATTATTCCAGGGTTTGTTTTACTTATTTTTTTCATTGCTGAGACAAAATACCCAATATCCAACTTCAAAGGAAGAAAGGTTTATTTTGGCTCAGAGTTTGTAGAGGAATCAGTCCATAGCCAGCTGGCTCCAAAGCAGGGTGGCCTGGTGGAGGGACATTGCACAGGAGAAAAGGTCCATGGCAGAGCAGCAGCAGCAGCAGCAGCAAAAGGCATCCCTTTGTATTTCATCCAGATCACAAGTCTGTTGATTAGAGTGACTCACACCAGTGATGGGCCTTCCATTGTTCACACCTAGAAATACACTGAACCAATGTAGTTATCACACACCCACAATCTCACTATCTGCTATTATTTACACCCTAGATTCAACCACCTCCAAAAAGTCCCACCTATAAGTGAATGAAGCTTTGGGAGGACATCTAGATATAAGCCATACAGAGTTTTACAGTCTTCTTGATTAAGTTTTGGTAGTTCACACATATCTAGGAATCTGGCCATTTCTTCTTAGTTCTTCAATTTATTGGTACACAGATTTGTTCAGTAGTTCTTAATTTTTTTTTAAATTTTGGTAGTGTCCATTGTAATTTCACCTTTTAAAATTCTAATTGTAGTGATGTGAGCCTTTTATCTCTTTTATTTGGATAGCTTGGCTAAGGAGTTTTTATTCTTTTAAAGAACCAACTCTTCAATTCATTTGTTGCATTTTTTTAAGAAAAAAAATAAAAATGACAATAAAGCAGAATTTCAAACCAGGTTAATAAAAGAGCTACAATAATTAATACATTGTGTATTGTTGTCTTTGTAGCAGTTGTTCAGAGTACAAGATATAGGCAGGATAACTTATTCAAATAATAATAGCACAAACCTTTCTTTTCAATGAAGTAAGAGAAGCTAACTATATAACTATCTTAACTATCTTGTGTATAAATATATTTTTTTCTTTTTCCCTTCCTTTTTTCCCCCTTCCCCCATCATACTTTGTCTTCTCTTTTGACCAGTTTATTTCCAATTCATTATATCTGTTATACATTTTATACTTTATTTATTCATTCCGTTTCTGACACTAGTAAGGCAGTGTGTTTTACACCTATGGGTCTGATTTATTGCACTTGGTCTCAAGTTGCATCCATTTATCTGTGAGACTCTCCAGTTTATACTTCTGAGTAGTACTCCATTATATTAAAAAAACACACCGTTTTATCCATTCCTCAGCTGATGGGCATTTGGATTGTTGCCAAGATTGAATTATTACAAATTGTGCTGCTATGTACTTGGGCACATATATATTACTAGATAATATGATGTTTTTAATTCTTCTGGGAAGGTACCTGGAAGGAGAATAGATGGTCAAATGGGACCTGTAATCCTAATTTCTTAACAAATCTCCACATTGATTTCTACAGTGGTTGCCCCAGTCTACACTTGCTCCAATAGTGGAGAAGGGCTCCTTTTCCCCCATAGCCCCACCAGTATTTGTCATCAGTTGATTTTTTGATGATAGCCATTCTTTCTGGGGTCAGATGAAATTTCAGTATTCTTTTAATTTGCATTTCTCACAGGACCAATGGTGTTGAATATTTTCATATATTTATTTGCCATTTGTATTTCTTCATCTGAGAAGTGTGTATTCATTTTTGGATTGGGTCTTTGAATTTGGGGAGGTCTGATTTTTTCCAATTTTTATATGTTCTAAATATAATTCCTTCATTCGAGGTACAACTGGCTATAATTTTTTCCCACTCTGTGGGTTGTCTTCTCACTCTGTTGGTGATTTCTTTTGTTGTGCAAAAGCTTTTTAGTAAGGTTAGGTCTCAGTTGTTGATTCTTAGTACTATTTCTCTCACAGTCCTGAGTTTTGTTCACGAAATCTCTTCCTATGCCTATGTCTTTGAGATTTCTATCTACTTTTCTTCCAGTAGATTTAGTGTTTCTATTTTAATATTTAGATCTTTGATCCATTTTGACTTTAGTTCATGGTGATAGACATGGCCTACTTTTAGCCTTTAGCATGTGGAAAACCAGTTTTTTCACCCCCATTTATTAAAGAGGCTATCTTTCTTCCAGTGAATATGTGTGTCCCCTTTGTCAAACATAAGGTAGCTGAGTGTGTTTTGAGTTGTGTCTGCATCTTCTATTCTGTTCTACTGATCCTCAGTCCTTTTTTTTTTTTTGCCAATACTATGCTGATTTTGTCACAGTAACTTGGTAGTATAATTTCAGGTCTGGAATTGTGATGCCCCCTAACTTACCTTTGTTGTCCAGAATTGCTTTTGCTATTCTCTGTCTCTTCTGGTTCCAAATAAATTGTAAGAGTCTTTTCTCTAGATTTGTGAGGTATGCTAATGCTATTTTGATTGGGATTGGGAAACCTATATAGCAGTTTCGGGCATATGGCCATGTTCACTGAGTTAGTTCTTCCTATCCAAGAGCAAGGGATGACTTCCCATTTTCTGATAGCCCTTTAATCTCCTTTTTAGGGTACTGTAACTTTAACTGTAGGAAAGAAAAAAAAAATTCAAGCAATTAGGAATGAAAAGGAGGAAATCACAATGGAACCCACAGAAATCTAGGGGGTCATTAATACCTACAATGAGAACCTATATTCTAATAAAATGGAAAATATGGAAGAAAGGGACAGATTCCTAGACACAATCTAATTGCCAAAACTAAATCAAGAAGATATAAAAATTCTAAATAACCTGATATTAGCCATTGATATTGACAATGTAATTAAAGGGCTGGGGATATAGCTCAGTTGAATAAGCGCTTGCCTGGCAAGTGCAAGGTCCTGAGTTCAATCCCCGGTACCACAAAAAAAAAAAAAAAAAAGAAAATGTAATTAAAAGTTTACCAACAAAGAAAAGCCCAGGCCCTGACTGACTCATTGTTGAATTCTATAAGAAATTTAGAAAAGAACTAATGCCACTAATGGTAAAGCTCTTTAAAGAAATTGAAAGGGAAACAATGCTTCCAAAATCATTCCTGGAAGCAAGTGTTACTCTGATTCCAAAACCAGAGAAGGACACAACAAAAAAAGAAAATTGCAGACCAATTTCCTCAATGAACATGGATACAAAAATCCTTAATAAGATACTAGCATACAGAATGCAGCAAATCATCAAGATTATATGTCATGACCAAGAAGGATTCATCCCAGGGATGCAGGGATAGTTTAACATATGCAAATCAATAAATATAATACACCATATTAACAGAACTAAAGGGAAAAATCACATTATCATCTCAATAGATGCAGAAAAAGCATTTTACAAAGTCCAACATCCATTCATGATAAAAAAAAAACCCTACAGAGAACTGGAACAAATGGTCTTTATCTCAATCTTATAAAAGCCATCTATGAAAAATCAACAGCTAACATCATATTAAATGATCAAAAACTGAAAAGTTTCTCTCTAAAATCAAAATCAAGACAAGGATGTCCATTATCACCATTCCTGTTCAATATAGTCCTAGAAACATTAGCCACAGCAATTAGACAGGAGAAAAAATAAAAGAAATAAGGACAAGAAAGGAAGAAGTTAAATTATCATTATTTGAGGATGACATGATACACTGCTTAGAAGGCCCAAAAACTCTACCAAAAAACTTATAGATTGAATATCCAAATTCATCAGTGTAGTGGGATAGAAAGTTAACATTCAAAAGTCAGTAGCCTTCCAATACACAAGCAACAAACTCACAGAAATTAGGGAAAGCAACCCCTTCATAGCAGCATCTTAAAAAATGAAATACTTGGGAATCAATGTAACAAAGAATGTGAAAGATTTATTGCATTTTTTGTCTCAATCTCATTGCTTTCTGCTCTGAACTTTGTGATTCTCTTCTTTGTGCTGCCTTTGGGTTTGGCTTGTTGCTGTTCTGTAGGACCTTGAGCTACATTGTTTGACTGTACATTTGGGCCTTCTCTGTTTTTGTGATGCAAACATTTGCACAAGTATATACTTTCCTCTTGCTGCTGTTCTCAATGTCCCATACCTTCTGGTATGTTGTACTTGCGTGATCAGTTAATTCTTGAAGTTGTCTGATTTCTTCCTTGATTTCTCCTGTAACCCCTTGTTTATTTAAGAGCGTATTGTTTAGTTCCCAAGCATTAGCATGCAACTGCATGAGAGACAGTTAAACATTGACATTGTAGCTAAAGCTCTGCCTATTGGAATTCCAGCTCCATTCCCACATCTGAGACAATTAGATTATTTCTTGGAAGTCAGGTAGGGCTTGGAATAAAATTAGAAAGTCTGAAAATGTTGAGTTTGAAATGTAAATGACTTTCTCATGATAACTACCAAGAATGTAGAATGACAAGCAAGTGCCTTACCTAATTAGGAAATTCTCCTTACTGCTATAAAGACTCTAGGTTTAAAATTAGACTGCTTGTCAATGTATGGGAATAGGGAAAGTCATGTGGGGTTCTGATGTAACAGTCTGAGTCTTGGGCTCTATATTTAGCCCTCCTCAAACTCATTCTTCCTTGCTTCTGCATGCATATGACCCCAGCCTAGCAACTGGTAATGACTGGGTAGAATAAGACAGCCAGGATTTTTCCTAGATTGCAAGAAGGGCCTTGTCCATAGAACTATATTCTCTGTTAATGAATTTTAGTATGGTCAAAACTGGAATTTGACACTTTGAACTGTTGATGAGGTCAGCATGGAAAAAGAATTAAGCCTTCATAGTCACTCACCACCTTTGTCATGGCAGTTAAAATCCTTTTTAGAAGGATTAAATTAATATCAATTTTAAAATACTTGTGTAACCTGTAATTATTAGAGGGAGAAAATTCAATGTGCATGTCTTGCTTACTTTAAGGAGTCTATAGCTTGCCATTATGTAGGAAGGACTATATACTATAGGTGAAACTAAGATGTTCCTGTATTCCATTGCAGACCTGTTAGATCAAATTAAATGTACTAGTGGAATATACGATACAGGTTCAGTGTTTCTTATCCAAAATGCTAGGGGTCAGAAGTCTATGTGTTTTTTAAAATATTTGGAATGTTTGTGAGTACATAATAAGATAGTATAAGATGGCTTCCCCGTGTATGAAATTCATTTATGTTTCATATATGCATTATACACAGCCTGAAGGTGATTTTAGAAGTATTCTTAGTGTGCCTGCATTATGACTATACCCCATCATATGAAGTTGATTGTAAAATTTTAGATTTGTGGTGTTAAAATGGCACTAAAACTATTTTAGATTTTAGAGCATTTTTGATGTTTGAATTAAGGATTCTTAGCCTATAACAATGATAGTAATTATACTTTTATTAGGGCTCTATAATGCATTATGTTATCCTAAGTACGTTAGGTGTATTTGCTTCATTTTTATAACTCTTTAAACTGTATCACTATTTTCATTGGAAATTGAACTCCAAAAAAGTTTAGAATTAGTCCAGGTAATACCCAATAAGTGGAAATGCCAAGAATTGAGTCATAGCAGCCTGCTAAGTTGCTAAAATATATAGTTTTGTGATACCATACTAGAAGTCAATCACTTTGGGTTCCAGATCCATTTTAGCCACTGGTAAGATGAATTAACTTTAGTGATTCCCGAATATCTGAATTCCTCATCTCTAAAGGAGCACACTTATTTGCTACCCACCTATGAGATAAGGTAAGGGTTAACTTAGGATAGCTTTGTGTACTTATTAATTTCAGATAATGTTAGTGAACCTGTTTCATGCACTTTAGAAGGGCTGTTTAAACACTGAGATATTAAGCATGATGCTTCCCAAAGAACTCTTTCAGTGCAGGAAATTGAGAAGCACATCCATGCTAAGGCATTCTCAGCCCTTGGGAACTTAAGATGCCGTGTCTTCTGTGGTAATGATGTGGAGACTTTGCGGACTCAAGTTCCTGAGAGCAGTCCTTGTAGGCCTTACTCTAACCTGCCTGCTGGAAAACAATTTGTTTAAGACTTGTTTCATTTTGGCAAAAGCCAAGAATGGCACAATCTTTCTATGGAAAAATGTTTCATGAGTCACAACAGCTAGCGTGGTCCTCCCCTGATTAACCTGTGTGAAAGGTGATGCACTCACTGTTCTGAAGGTAGAAGGAAAGTCCACACCTTGGAGCTCATGGCTCAGGATGGAACATTCCTGGTCTCCTTCTTTGGTCGTCGTGCACTCATCCTCCATTTCTGCTCTCACCGTTGGTCTTCTGGTTTCTGTTTAAGTCCTTCTCCCAGCAGGACCCTTGCCCATGCTAATCTCACTGCTTGGCACATTCTTGACTCTGCTCTCTCCCCTTCCTTCCAGTTAACTTAGCTCATCTGTCCCTTCCTCAAAGAAACTTCCCTCACCTCTCTGATGAGATCACCTGATGGACACCACTATGAAGCGGCCCTGAGCAGGATTTAAAATTAACCAATTGGCTTTCCATGTTTACTTATAAGTCTGTCCAAGGCCCAGGTCCCTTGTCTGGAGATGGGCAGCAGACTCATAGTAAGTGAACCTCTGTGAGTAACTGGTCCTTGTTGAGGCCTGTAGTGGTCTGTGATGCTGTGAAGCCTCAAAGGACAAGACAAGCTGAGGACACCTGGTTCCAACCAATTAACTAGATAAAGACTGTAGCTGCAAGCATTTCACTCCTGCAGTGAAGGCCTTCCTGGAGATAACATAGTTCTCCTAAATTAACATAATGTCTAAGTTAGAGAAGTCCTTGAGTGGTTCTTGCCTTTCTTCAGTATTCCCCTCCCTTGTTTTGACAACTAAATAAATATGGCTGCCCAGAGAAGATCTTTCTCTCAGCCCCCCAAAAATCTCAAATTCTGTTAGAGAGTTTTGATCCTCCTGGAGCCCTAAAATCATACCACTTCTCTCTTTTATTTAAGTCTTTACCATCCACTCCTTTGGGAGATTGTGGTCCTGTTCAGTCAGAGATAACTAAGTGATAGTAACCCGTTGGTCATCTCCCCTGTTTATATTGGAGCTGGTAAGTCTTCTTTCCACAGCTGTCAATACAGCTGTGCATTCATCACAGCATAGGCAGCTGACTGATGTCTTTCCCTTTCACTAAGCTGAATGTCTTAATAACCCTATCAAAGGGTCAAGCTCTCTGTAGTCAATAAATATGTGTCAAATGAATGCATGGACTGAATATTAGCCAGTGATACCTACTTCTCTTTTTGAAAACAAATCATTGAAGTCATGTGCTTGTGCTTATGCGTCTCTTCCTTCTGAATATGTACATTACTTCCTGGAACTAGTAGAACATGGAAAAAGCGAGAACACATACAAAGCTTTCCGAAATCTCCCAAAAAGAAACACACAAAAAAGCAAAAGAAAAGTGTTATTTTTATTTTTTGTACAGAAACAGCTGAGAGAAGAAACAAAGCAAGATGATTCAAGAGAAGTTAAGTGTTACAGTTAAGCTGCGGTGACTTCCAAGAATCTGTCAATCAAACTTCTGTTTAAGAAGGAGTTGGAACAAGGGGAGTGACACACATGATAGAACTGCGTGCTGTGAGGAGACGGCGTAAAGGGGGAGGACCAAGGCTTTGCTGTCTTTGCTTGGTTTTGAATTTGCTTTCATGTCTTACCGTAGTCAAGGCACCTTTGGAAAATTTCTTCCTGGAACTCACTGATGTTTCCATTGCGCTGATCACAGCATTGTCAAGATGCCACGGGGCACACTAATGGAAGTGTGGGACTTGGTCTTATCTACATGTTCCCTGGCTTGATCTGCCACCTCCTAGCTATATGACCCTGGATAAGTTACAGTACTTATCCCCTGGAACTTATGTTTTCATTAAGTGAGGATAATGAAATACTCATCTCACTGGGTTATTGCAGAGTGTCAGTGAGATTATGTAGAAAGGTCTTGGCATACAACTTGGGGCACAGTAGGTATGTGGTGAATAGTAGTTGCCATTATGAGTATTGGTAGTCTGTGATAGTCTTTCAATATTTTAATCTGAAAGCCTTTGTCTACAAATAAATTTGTCTCCTTCACATGCTAGCTCACTGGTATGAGGCCTAAGGGATAATTTATTTTCTTAACAGTGTTGTGAAGTCTTTTTTTTTTTTTTTTTTGCGGTACTGGGGATTGAACTCAGGACCCTGCGCTTGCTAGGCAAGCGCTTATTCCACTGAGCTATAACCCCAGCCCGTTGTGAAGTCTTTCAGAGAGAGGCGTCCATGGTTTAGGACTCCAGAGAATAAAGCAACTAAATCGCCTTTCCCTGACTCTGGGAGCTGCCTTTCCCCTTCACTTCCTCTGAAAGGCCCTAAGGGTCTTCTATCCTGCTGCATTTGAAACAGGTGTATTTGAGGAGAGCCCTGGGTGACTCAGGGGGTGTGAGTAGTTCACCTGAAGATGTATATGTGTGTGTGTGCATGGGATTCCTCCATGACCCTAGGATGATGCCTTATGTAAGGCTAAAGATAACGCTCAAAGTCTTCAAAGAACAGGGATGGACATCACCTTTAAAATCAGTCAATCATTTCTAAACCTATCTCACATTAAAGTCACCTGGGAAACTCTCAACTAATGTAGGTGCTCAGGCCATCCCAAACCTACCAAGTGGGATTTCCAATAAACCAGGAGCAGACTCTCCCGCTTTCCCTGGGTGGTTGCAGTGAAGCGTCAGGGTTGAGAATCATAGCACGGAACATGGCTGGGGAACAGGTAAGAGAATTAACGAGGGCTCAGAGGAGTGAGGAGCCTGATAACATAACACAACTGGCCAGTGAGACAAGGCCTTGGCTGCCAAGTCTGGTCTGTCTGGTGTCGCATCCTGCGCTTTCTTCTGTGGCTGCCTCACCTCAAATGCACTTTCACACAGCCCTGGGCCTGGCCTGGACCACTGCCCGTGACTGTCCAGGATCTGCTCTTCAAGGTAAAGCCAACCATCTTCCCTTTGCCACAGACATCTGAGTAACTTTAAAATGTGTAGTTTTACTTCCACGTAAGAAGGTAAATAGAATATTTTATTGAAGCCGAGCCTAAAAAAAGAGACAACAAGAAAGCTAAATATCACTTTTGCCTGGTTACTTGGAAATTGGGCAATTATCACATGATTAGTCAGGCTGGTAATAAAATTAAGATAAAATTTCATCAAAATAGCATATGCAATTTTACAGCCGCAACAGAACTGATGTAAATATGAGCAGATGTGTCTGAATCTTTTAGATTTATAAATACAGAAATAATGTTCCCATTTGGGGTGAAAATTATTCTTTACTGTGGATGTGGGAAGCATATGGCTTAGAGCCCTGGAGGTGACAGAGGAGGTGGGAAGTCAGGGCAAGGAGGCCTCTGCTTGGGTGTCAGATGGTTTTGCCTGAGAGAAGCTGTTTCCCACGGCAGTTATGTACACTGGGGACTTGGGGTACGATGCTGAAATGGTATTGGGTTAAATACAGGGGATTTTTCATCCAGGTAGTACACCAGTCTTTTTTTCTAGGAGAAGCAAAAGCAAGTTAACTATATTTTGAGTTCAAAAATAGAACCTAGTTTGTGAGTCCAACTGTGCATTATACATTAAAAGGTAGCTTTGTAATGGGCAAATGACTTATCCAGAACTCTACTCTGCTTTTTCCTCCCCCAGGAATTTGAATCCTTATGTAAGCACGGTATGTAGCTATTACCATCGGCCTCTCTCTTCCCTGCCAGGGTCTAAGGAGGAAGACCTAAGGGTCTAAGAGTGAGAGTGCTCTAAATTTTTGATGTGAAGACCCTCTTTCTGGAGGCGTTGCACAGGGAGGCCACAGGGGTAGCAGTGTGCAATGGTCAGGGATATAGGCTTCCAACAACCTGGGGTGAAGTGCTTAGCTTTTCCGTCATCTCCTCCAGGAGACAGCAGTTTGTGCATCTGGTGCAGAGGATGTGCTGGTGAAACAGCAGCCATTATTCCAAGGAAGGAAGTGGAGAAGGAGGGGATGAAAGTGGACATCCAGAACAAGGACCTTCCTGCTGCAGGTGCCCCATCCTCCAGTATGGAGCCTCCTTCAGCTGCCTCTCGAAAAGGAGTTTGGCAGGAAACCGGAGCAGCTGAGTCATCCTTAGGAGAAGCTTTAATCACAGCAGCCTCCAAGCCATTCTCTAGTGGAAAATTACCCTGGGCTCCAAGCGCCGGGGGTGCTGAGTGCAGGGGCGGGACCACAGGGAATGGAGAGACTGGCTCCCAAACCGCAAATAAACAAGCACCACTTTCTGCTAGGCCTGAAGTGAAGGTGGCCTAAGTCAGGGGTAACTGGGGTGCTGACAGCAGAAAATTAACAGAGGTGCCTGCTAATTGGCCTCTGGCTTCTCCCAGAACTGTTCTCCAACAGCGTGGCTTCGCATCTGGGCCTTTCCTGGCCCTTGTAGTGAAGCACAGCTCAGAATAGAACACATTTTGAAGACAAGACAAACTCCAAGGTCTCAGTGGACCGTACAGACACAGGTGAGAGGGCCATGCTGGCTTCACCTTAATTTTCCATTAAGATTAGAAACCTCAGAGTTTAGGCCCTGGTCCTCAAATTTAAATATCTTGTCTGGCTGTGTGCCCTGAAGCCCAGACTCCCACAGAACTGTCTTGGAAATCTCCATTTGAATGTGTCAGGCATTTCAGACATAGCAAATCCCAAAGTCCTGATTCCTGCATCCGCATGCTAAATTGCTCCTCCCACCACTTAAGAGATGTTTCTCTGTCCTCAGAGTCACCCTCAACTCCTCTGTTACCCCCTTCCTCCAAGAATGTCCTATGGTGGTGCCTTTCAGTATTTCCAGAACTGTGAAATTTCTCACTAGTTCCACTATTGCCGCCATTGGACAAATCAATGTTACTTCACTTTTGAATTCTGCAGTAGCTCTCTGATGGTCTCTCCCTCTGTCCCATGTCCTCCACTCTCTTCTCAACTCAGAAACCAGGGTGACCACTCAAAATACCCATCATGCCATTCCCCTTCTCCATCCTACTCTTCCCTTTTCACCTGGCATGGAAACCAAGGCCTCACCATGGCCTACCAGGCCCTCACAGTCTGCCTCTTCTGTCTCTCCTTCACTCCTTCCCCTCAGCCACAAGTTCTTCCTGGAACGTAACGTCACAGCTTTCCTTCTGTCCCAGGGCCTTGCCTGGAAGACCCTGATGTCTTCATTTTTAAAGTCTTTGCGTAATGTTACCTTCTCAGAGCAGCCTTCCCAGACCACTGTATGTGAAATGCAACCCTCTTCCCCAGTAAACCACATCCTCTTTCTCTGCCTTTTGTTTTATAACAGAATTCATTTGCTCAATTTTATGACCTTTCCACCTAGCCACTAAGATTTAAGCTGAATGTCTCTCTTTTATTCATGACAGATTCCCAGTACCTAGAAGAGTGCCTGGCACATACAAGCATAGCAGACATGCAATAATCATTCACTGACAAAGTTTTAAAAATTCTATGGAAGGCAGTGCAAGCTATAAAGTACTCTACAGATGTGAAAGATAATTGAACTCTGATGATTCCCAATCTATTACAACTTGCCTATCTATCGTCAACATACCATCTATCTTTGCTTCCTAGCACTAGGCATTTTGAAAACCAAAAGAATTAAAATCAAATAAGTATGCATTTTACCCTCTCGCAAGTTCCTCAAAGTGATGGGAAGCGGATGTCAAAGTCAGGGGTGAAACAAGTGCTAATCTCCAGGTCCTAATGTGTTGTTAGTCTGCTTTTCTAGAGATGCATCTGCCTCTGAATATCTGGCTGCCAGAACATTCTTAAAGGTTGAATTTGTGGCAGAGGTGCTCCTCAAAGAAGAAACTATGTGCTCTGTGAATTCAGTCATACTCACCAGGCATCAAATTCTGGTTCAACTATACTAATCACAGATGTGTTACTGCTTCTAATTTTGAATCAGTGATAGTCAAAATAAAGGTATTTGTGTGGAATATGCCATGTATTTACTCAAACTTTCATACAGAAGAGGAAACTGAGGCTCAGAGACTTCAGGTCACCCTCTTATTGTGACACTGTGGACAGGAGAGCTGAGATGCAGACAGATTGAATTCAACATGGACACCACAGTACTCAGCCTGCTGCCAAGTGTCCTGCAGAGCCCAACCTTTTTCAAGCTACTGGTCATCTGTGGGATATTCTGGCAATGCTCTACCTTCTTCCCCAGGTCTCTGTTCCTCGGCTGTGTCATCAGATTGTGAAGGCTGATGTCTCACTTTGTGGAGAGTATTCCATGTGATACTTACTATCTTAATAAAAAGCAACTAAGATCAGGAAAAGACTCACCAGAAGGATTTCACTACAGCTTTATTTCTCTCCAAATGCAGTTTTCAGCAATGCACAGACACTTCCCAGAACTTCTCTTCCTAAACTGCTCGTTCTTTCAGTTGGTCTTCAGTACCAGGGAGGGCTGAGCTGTGCCACTGTTGGGGACCGACAACAGAGGTGTTCCCCAGGGCACTATGGGAGTAATTGTGAAGGAGACCAGGCAGATGCAGATGAGGGTTCCCAAGCCCCTTTGCTGCTTTCATCAGGGCTGAAATTGTAGGCCTAAGATCCGACAAACAATAGCCTTCAATATTATTTATAACTTTGTAGGATGACCTTGTGACTTTCAACTTCTTTCATAAAAGTTATAAAAGTCAAGCAAGTAAAGATCCAAAAAAGTTGAGGCTTTGCAAAAGCAGCGTGCATATCCCTTTGCAGGTCCTGAGCCTATCTTCTAGTAAAGGGTGTGGAGATTTCATTAGTTCTTGCTTAACTATACCAGTGTAGATGGTCTATTCATCAAGTTAACATCCAGAGTTCAGAGGAATGGTGAGCACAGGCTCCCGGGCTCTTGTAAGGAAATTTTCAAGGGTAAGATGGTGCAAGGCCTAAAATGGGCATGTCTGCTGCTTTGACACCAGGCCCAATCAAGGGGCCTCCTGCGACCTCAGCCCTGGGCACACTCCTCACTCTTCCCTTGCACATGATAACCACTTGCCCCACAAGCCCAACACCAGCTGAACCCATTGTAGTTCTTGCTTATCCCCGAGCCCGGAGTTTGTTCCCAGAAGGCTGTGGGATTCTGCAGACAAGCAGAGGCGTCTTGCCATGGGAGCGAGGGATCGGCCCACTCTTACATCACAGAGCCTAAGTCTCACTGTCTGTGTCACTCTGGTCCTGAGGGCAACCCTCACTTTTTCCTCAGACTCTGGGTATTGGTGACAAGTTGGCAGCTATCAATCTTATCTGTGTCAAGCGCTTGGTCTCTCAAATCCTGAAGAGGGACCCCCCTCCTCCTGACATTGTGAACAAGTCCATAAACATAGGCATGCCCACAATAAAATAACCTGGCTTACAAATTATACCCTTCTCAGACAAGAAAGAACGTTCAAGTTTGAAAGGAGGCTGAGGGGTTATGTGGCTGCTGTGTCCCATGCTGAGAAGCAAAGCTCTGGCCTCAGCTTTATCCCTTTTCACGCTGTATTTCAGTACTGCATTTACCGACTTCATGTCATTTAATGACTATTTTCCTAGCTTTAGTTATTTCTAGAATAAACGTGGCAGGGCTCAGGGTTTCCACCAATAGTTTTGACAACCACATAATAAACCCAAGAGTCAGGAATCAATTGTGTAAAGTTAATTGATTTTCATTTGGCTGTAACACATTTTAGTTCAAAGGCACTTGTTCAGATTTTAACTTCTGCTACTATGCTCAGTAAGCGAGTCATTGTTCTAGATGGTAAATTAGGCCCAATTAATTCAATTAAAAAGTGCTAAAAAGCTGGGCAATTTCTGCACTGACCTGCTTCAATCTCTTCCTGAAAGTCCTTTGAAATCTATAGGCCATGCCCCATGATGGTATAGACAAGTTAATATCTCTTCTGAAGCTCTTCCTTTGTCATCAGAAAAGAACAGAAGCTTTTGGTCTGTATGATGCAGCTGTATTTATAATAGACTGCTGCTTAGCAAGTCAGCCTGAAATGAAGCAGTATAAACCAAAAATGATTCATTATCTCACAACCTCTGTAGGTCAGGAATCCAGATGAGCTTTGCCGACTGCTTGAGGTTCCAGGCTGCTGTCATCTCAGGGCTGCACTGGAGGTGACCAGTCCACATCCTAGCCCCCCAGAAGGATTGCTCACAGGTTTCAGTTCCTGCTGCTGCTGCTTACAGGGCATCAGTCCCTTGGTGTGTTGCAGGAGTCTCCCCAAAGCATAGTTTTTGAGGCAGCTAGCTTTTCCTGGCATGAGAAGTGAGCCAGATCTCAGAAGTGACATCTTATCGTTCTGCCATAATCTGTTCCTTGGAAGCAAGGGTCCAAAGGGTCCAGTCTGTACTCAGATGAGGAAGATTATGTGAGTATGAACATCTGGCCATGGGGACTACTTGGGCCATCTGCCAGGCTGTCTAGAGCACAGCTGCAGGCATGCCTTCCATTCGCCGTAGTATACAAGATGGTATCTTGCCTTGAGATCGGGATACTCAAGGATTGCTCTCACCACAGCTGAGTGCCTGGTACATAGATAGAACAGCCCACATGTGCTGTGAAGGTTGGGAGCAGGTGATTGAGTGCCCAACCTCTGAGGATGGACCTCCACACTGCTTCAGGTGCCCATGGTGGTGATGTGTATCCAAGAACCGGGTTCTTAGCTTTCTCAATGTCTGTCTGCACTTCCTTTCTCCTTTTCTGGCATTGCCTCCCTATCTACTTAACTCTAATCCTTGCTTTAGGACTGTGTATAAGGGAACAAGAAATTGAATATTAAACATTTCTTACACACTGAAGCAATTTCAGAAGAAATTACCAGATCTCAAGGAATTACACAGTTGTATAAGTTGGTCTTTCTTTCATTTAAAAATTACTTATCAAGCAACTACCATGAGCTTATACTGTGTGCTTTGCATTTTACAAAGTCAATTTATGACCTCCATGGGCTACCTATAGAAGAGGGAAGAATGGAAGTTTTGATTTGTTCCATTTTTCATGTTGGTTATAAGCTTGGGAGAAGAATATGTGGGTTGATAAGGTTTTCAATTTTTTTTTTTTTATCTTTTGTGGAAAAAAGGTAAAACAAAATTTCATGACACATTAATAGGAGAATAGCCATAGTTAATACAGTGCATGTTGTTACCTTTAAAGTAATTGCTCAGGATTCAAGATAATGGGCATAAAAATTTCTCCAATTGATATTAGCACAAAATTTGCTTTTTAATGAACTAAGAGATACTAATAGTATCATAGACATGCATTTTTATAAGGTTTTTATACAGCTCTAACTTGGTGGGCTTGTGAGCTAGGGGTAGCTACCTAGCTTCCTGATAGGTCTGTGTGTGTGTGTGTGTGTGTGTGTCTGTGTGTCTGTGTGTCTGTGTGTGTGTCTGTGTGTGTGCGTGCGTGCACACCCTCGGCCTTATAGGCACATTTTGAAGGAAATACATGTGGAAAGAGCCAAACATAGTTAAGGAAAAGCAGTAATGTGGAGAAAGGAATTACATGATAGAGTTCAAGTGCTCCTAAAAGTTCTATTTTCCAGAGTACATTGGTACCTTCAGCCTCTGTGCACACACGCCTCAGGATCAGGCAGTTCCACACTGGAAGGATGATGGGAAAGGAGCGAGCCAGGTTGCCATCAGGCTCTGCACCTGCCTCCTATGAGAGCCAAACGTGGGCAGCAGTGCGGCCTGGAACACTAGGAGGGAAGGCAGTAAAGCAAGGGAAGGAGCGTCCATGGCCTTGGGAGCGGTGTGGCTGACGCATCGCTGAACACCCTTCAGTTCTTCTTGCAGAGAAAACTCAGCTTTCCATCTTCTTCTATCTCCAACGATGTCTATGAGGAATTAGGTGGTAAAAATCCTGTTAAGTAATAAAATAATTTGAGCCACATTTAAAGAAACTATTTGTCTCATGTAACTGTTTCTGACAGACAACCTCTAGAGTAGGAAATTCCCTTAATCTGAAAATTTTCCAGAAGTACCCCAGACCCACTAATCAGTTTAAGAAGCACCCAAGACCACCTATGTTTGTAAACTAAAAGCAAAATAAATAAGTACAAAAGCCCTCAACAACTACTAAACAATTCCAACTTCCAGTAGCAAAACACACACAGGTCCTTTTTGCAAAATCTCTGCCCATGTAACACCAGCTATCAGGAGAGCTGGAATTTCTGCAGTGACAAGAGTACAGGAAATATCACATGGGCTTTGAGGAGTGTTCAATACCACCTGCTTCTTCTGACTTGCTTTACTCCTAAGAGCTGAGAAGATTTTCCTTCAGGTGTTTTGAAATTACCTGCCCTCCCATTGAGATGGAGAGCGAGGCAGTACTGTTGGAACAATGTGGCTGGTAGAAGTGGCTGCATTCAGTCACTGTGAAATGCCTTTCCCCTGGACAAAGTGTCACTGCAGAAGCTTGCATAGCAGCGTGGGAACTTCCACATTCACTTGGGCCATTTCCCCTCCCGTAAATGGCATTTCAAGTGTGGAAAAATTAGCCAAAAGGGGACAACACTGTTCATGGCTCTTGCTGAGGAATGTGACATCTCATTATGGGAAAAGTACAATATTTGAAACTGGACAAATTTGGCTTAGAAACACAACTGGGCCACACTTGTACCTGCGTGGCTTTAATAATTCACTTAAATTGGCTGTGCCTCGGTTTCCTCGTGTGTAAAATAGTGGCACCCACTTCTCAGCATTGAGAAATAAGTAACGATGCACATAGGGATGCAGGCGGGTAACTTTCCTTTCCACAGGGGCTCAGTGTCTTTCAACTCTCACATCTTCAGGAGCGTTTAACTGAGCTGTGAAATGCTGCTCTGTACGCGGCCAGC
Source organism: Dinomys branickii (assembly GCA_004027595.1). Classification (NCBI taxonomy): domain Eukaryota; kingdom Metazoa; phylum Chordata; class Mammalia; order Rodentia; family Dinomyidae; genus Dinomys; species Dinomys branickii. The sequence goes on along the minus strand of PVLD010008130.1, from coordinate 9,662 downwards.
CATAAGGCAACCACCTTGAAAAGAATTCAAAATAGTCTGGACTCACTGTAGTAAGGGTGAATTCAGAAGGGAAAGCAGTTTTGTTTTGTGTTGGGTTTTCTGGCAGTACTGATGGTTAAACCTAGGGCCTTGGCACTGAGCTATATCTGCAGCGCGTTATACTAGATTATACTGTATCATATTATTTATATTATAGTGTAGTACATTTTATTCTTAAATTTTGAGACAAGGTCTTGCAAGTTGCCCAACTGCTCAGCGCTAGGATTCCAGGCGTGGCATGCACCGCCGCACCCGGATGAGAACGGTGTTTGAAGGGGAGGACTTTCCTGTCATCTCCATGTCTTTCTTATGTCTACTTGATTAATTACAAGAACACTTGTCTGTCTTGCATTTTTCATCTTGAGCCTGTTTTAACACCTGAGGACTTGGAGCTCTTTTTTTTTCTTTTCTGGCCCCAGTTCCTTCTTGTTCTGCTAATTACTCTGAGGACTCATTTTTCCCTATGCATAGACTACAGGATTACATGGGGTTTGCTCTGTTCTGTGCTTTGGGGCTGTGAATTGTCTATTCTTGGTCAGTAAGAGCCACACCAATTAGCAGACAGTATGGGAAGTAAGATTTCTCGCCTAGCAAGTGGCATGCTTGTGGATTTTACTGAACTTTGGGAAGGAAAGTTCTTTTTATAGGTCAACTACTAGTGAATACTCAAACGCTTGATCATATATATTTTATCTCTGAACCCAGCTATGTCTGCCTACTGGTGAGTCTCTAATATGTAACCTATGTGGGTCTCCAGCTACTATTTTATTATTTTTTTTATTTTTTCCTCAAGCTATTTCAGTTGGATTTCTCTTGCTTACAATCAAAAGATTAGTATCCAGTACTTGATGACAATAAAGATACCATATAACATTTATTGAATACTTCTCATGTGCTAGATACTGTTTTAAGCATTTAACAAACTTTATATTTGGCTTAAAATTAAAAATATCCTAGGAACTAGGAACTAATATTAGTCACATTTTATAGGTGAGAAAAAAGAGACAAGATACTTTAAAGAAAACTAACTAAATCTGCATAGGTAATAAGTGGATAAGGCCAGAATTTGAATCCAAATTCATCTGATTTCAGAGTTTGTGTGTTGGTCTTCTACATTAGGAATACTAAAAAAGAGCAAGTATCTTCACATAATGGATAAAAAATATCTGGATTTCCATGTATTTATCCAGGTCATAAAAAAATGACTCTAAAACACATTCTTTTACATTCTAGGGGTGATTCTTAATTCGAATCTCCTGAGTTCTTCACCCTGACTGTTCTTATAAAAACGACTGTGGCTAATGAGCTCAGAATGCTGGTGGCAATGTGCCAGTCCACACAGGAGTAGAGGGCAAACGACCCCATTCAAAGACTACCCTCGGCCTTCAGCAATTTTGTTTGTGAAAAGGTAAAGGGGGTTGGAAGCTGGAGGTGGGTTATTTATGAGAAGATGTGGGCAGTTTGTTGATTTGTAGCGGTTGAAAGGCATTTACTTTACATTATTTGGACTAATTGAAATGATAGTTTCGAGGCTTCTGAGAGTTGACTCATTGCCATCAACTGTAGATGAATTGAGTTCCATTTGGTTGATGGTCTGAACGGAAATTCTTAGCGTTGGCCGACAGCCTTAGAGAGATCTGTTCATTTTTACAACGTCCCAGTGAGTCATTCCACACACAGTGCCAGCACTGGTTCTCCTCATGAGATGGGAGGAGGAGGAAGGTTTCAAGGGGAGCATGAAGGGCTTGGACATTCACTGGAGCACACGAACCATCAGCAGTATTTTTATCTGGAACACATTTGGGGCTCAGGGTCCTGGCTTTATTCTTGAGTTCTGTGTGATTAGCTTGAACATTATACAGGATCTCCAAGAGTTCTGTTTTGAAAGTCTAGCTGAATAGTGGCAATAAATCTCTCTGTCTCTCTGTCTGTCTCTGTCTGTCTCTGTGTCTCTGTCTCTGTCTCTGTCTCTGTCTCTCTCTCTCTCTCTCTCTCTCTCACACACACACACACACAGAGGTGCTATGGAATCAGATAGTTCTGGGTTTAAATTGCAATTGTGCCAAGTGTTATTTGGCTTTCTGTTACCTAACATCTATCTCACAGGCTTATTTCTCTTATTTTTCATGTTTTTTCTTTTTAAAATGTCAATAATCCTTACCCTTCATGCACTTCTGGGAAAGCTAGCAATAACATATTCTAAGTGTGCAGTACCTAATAGGTACTCAGTGAAGCAATGTGTGACAGTGAGAATCTGAGACAGCTAATTTTTTTCTGACTTTGCCATTTACTAGTAGATTAAATTTGACCTAATTACTTCACTCTCAGTTTCCTAGTCTGTAAAATGGGATAATTCCCTGTGGGATTACTATAGGATTAAGTGAGTGATGCATTATTAACTATTCTAATTACTGCAAGTGGTTATTGATCTTTTGAAATTTGCTAAGCATTTTCATATAATGCATATGAAACATTTGATATATTTCCTAACACAAGGTAGATAGTGAATAATCTGTCATTATTAGTAAGTTAAATAGTGGAGATTGTTATTACTTGACCACTTTTGATCCAGAAAATCCCAATTTTATATGGTCCAACTGAAGATTGTTGTTCCTAAGAGTAGCTATAATTGTGATTCAAATTCTGTGTCTGGTGACCCAGGGGTCTAGAAGCTTTTGTTCTGTTTGAGCACCAGAAACCTGAGATTAATTGGTACCTTCTCTTTCAAGGCTTCAGGCAGTGACTGACTGAATTTCACAAGACTCTGAATTCACTAGTTTCCCTGACACTTCTCATATGCTTAAGAAGCCTCACTTTAGTGTTCAGGGGCAGGAGAATAACCTTAGAAATCCCAGCTAGGCCTGAAAGTATACGTGACTTGTATACATGATACCAAAGCAGTCTCCTCCAGCACAGCACTAAGTTTTCATTCTCAAGAATTCTTGAACTTCATCCTGCACTGAGAAAATTCATAGCACCATGCTTTAAGCCTTTTAGATTGTAGTAAATTCTTCTCGGTTAAATATAAACTTGAAGGAGTTCAAAGAAAACACAATCATGATGTGAAAGGTCAGGTTATCTGTATTGGAAATATCCCATAGTAGCCAGTTCAGACAAGCTCTACAGCTCATCATAGGTTAATTGGGATCTAGGGGTCAAGCAAGAGGCCATGGCATCTTGGGCTGGGGTAATGGGAAGCGAGGGAACAGTATGGACCCTGTGATACACGTAGGAGGTTAGGATAGTAGGACTTGCTGATGACCTGATAGAGGATGTGAACAAAGGAACAAAATAGCTTGGGCACAGGGTCAATGGTGATGCCACTTTCTCAGATGGGGAGACCTGCAGAGGAGTGGGCTGAGGCTGAGGCAGAGATGGAGAATGCTGCTATGCCTGAGATACATCTGACATGTGGATTCCACATCTGCGTCAGGCTGTGGGGTTCTCCACCATGCTATATTCTAGGAAGGAAACGAATTAACATATGGACACATGGCTCACCGAGTCTAAGTAAGCCATGTAAGTATCACAGCAAGATGGAGGCAGAGCTGAAATTCCAAACAAGCTCAACCCAATCTTAGGCCTCCCTTCAGAATAGATAAGAGGTTTATTCACTTTGTTAGTGATATAGTGCCCCTCAGTAACACTGAGTGAGAGAAAAGACTCTGTCGAGGAAGAGACAGGCCTTTGTTGCCTGACAGGACAGCTCTGTGTGGAGCCTTGCTCCCTGAAGCCCATAGCTCCTTTGTGAGTGCAGCGTACACATTATATTTCAAGGTAGAGGGCAAGAGGATGGAACAGAAAGAAGGCAGACAATGCAAAGGAGGGTCCCTAATTAAGAATGACAAGCAAAGACTTTTTAAAATTGTTAAATATCATCTCTGTGCACTGTATTACTTTCTTGTTGCTTTAGTTCCTAAAAAAGCTCCTTGTCTTTCCCTTGAGAATTTTCTAATAGGCACATGAATTATAATCCTAGGCAGTCAGTTATGGTTTATTCTGAGTAGCTCCATATCCTTAGATACTGGTAGCTTTGGTTTTCAGTCTAGAAGAATTTCTCCAGGAATTACTGAATTACTGGCCTTTCTTTTTCTTTTTCTTTTTCTTTTTCTTTTTCTTTTTCTTTTTCTTTTTCTTTTTCTTTCTTTCTTTCTTCCTTTCTTCCTTTCTTTCTTCCTTCTTTCCTTCCTCCCTTCCTTCCTTCCTTCCTTTCTTCCTTCCTTCCTTCCTTCCTTCCTTCTTCTCTCCATCCCCCCTCTCCCTTCCTTCCTTTCTTTCCTTCTTTCTTTTTTCCTCTTTTTCACAGGGACAGAGTGCTACTGGATAGTGAACACATGGCTTTTCCCCTAAACTACATTCCCAGTTCTTTTTTATTTTTAATTTTTTATATTGAGACAAAGTCCAATATGCATGGGGTGGTCCTCTTTCAGGCACAGTAGAGCCTGGAATATACTATTGTCTGGGCTCTACCACCACCCCCAGTTCTTAGCTATACACAATCATGTGACTTCTTTCCCAGACGGGTTTTGTGCGTGTGATGGGTAGCTGGTACTTGGCATTGTGCAGCTATCTCCTTCACAGTCTAGAGTGTCAGAGGTGGCAGGAGACTAGTCTTCCTGTCTACACATCAGCTTTCCTAAAGGGATTCTCATGTTCCGTGGTTGTATTATGTGCCTGTCTCTCCAGTCAGTCATACAGAAAGATAACTGGCCAGGCCTGGCTCATGCCCTTGCCCCTGCATGTATGAAGTAGACAAGGTCTTGAGACTTACAGTTCCACTACCACAGAGGGAGGGCATGACAGTTTCCCAAGAACAACACAAGAAGAACAGAGACATAGTTCAGTGCTCAGCCTGGACAGAGGCTGCTGTGGTTGTTGCTGCTCTTGCTACCAGTGCTGCGATTTTTGTTTCACTCTAGGCAAGCATCTGAATCCACACAACACACTCGAGATTAGCAGCAGGTCTCTGGTTTCATTTTGGATCCATAAAGGATCTTATTTTCTTCCTCTTTTGAAGAGAGTTGCATGAACACTGAGCTGCAGGTAGCTGTGCAATCAGTTTCTGAGATCTTATCAAAAGAATGACAAGTCAATTTGGAAAACAGACCTATTGAATTGTCTGCACAGATTCAATCCTCTCAGTGACCAAATAATTCGACTTTCTTTTTAGATGCAAGGCTAGTTGTACATTCCTTTTCTTCTGGAGCCCAGAAAGGTAAGCCTGGCTTATGCCTGCAGGATGCAGTGCTCATAATAGCTGCTTTTTGATTGTCCTTTCATTGGTTTCCGATAAGGCCAGTTCAGTAAAGGGGCAGTTAATGTAGGGGGAGTTTACAGACTCGGCTCTCAAGCATTGGTGCTCTCATGGCTGGCCTGAAGCTGTGCTCTGTGAAGCATGTACAGTGTTTCAATGAGTTGATTTTCATACTAGCATTTTTAAAACATGAGATTTCATATTTTTACAAACGCACATTTATAGCTTACTAGGCTACATGGGCTTGCATCCTGCCTTCAGTCAGTAGTCTGCTGGAGCTGAATGGCAGCCTCCTTAGGTGCACATAGAGCAGTTACAAGTGTGCCCTGCTGTGAATAACAGAGATTTAAGCCATGGGGACAGTTGTGGCCTGCAAGACAGGAAGTCAGGAGGTGTGTTTGCCCTGACTTTATTCTGGGGCTTAACAATGTTAGCTTCTATTTCTTCCTGCCATCCTAAGTGTATTAGTTTTCTCCTCTGATGTGAGTAAGAGAGGAAAAAGTTCCCCCTAGAGAGTGCTCCTAGCCAGTCTCTCTCTTTTCATCAGAGAGAAATCTTTTCTAGAAGCCCCTTAGGATCTTTCCTGGCTCTCATTGGCCAAAGCTGGGCCACATGACCACACCTGTCTGCTACCAAAGGATAATGGTCTTGTCATATTTTTACCCCAATCCTGATCCATCACCTAAGGTTGGAAAGACTGCTGTGTGAATGAAATCAGGGTTCTGCTAGGACACCGGGAACACCATGCACCTGGCGTGCTGTGGTGCCCTGTGTCTCATCACAGTCTTTTCCATCCTCCTTCACCCATTTAGCTCACCTGTGTGGCGCTTGTGGGGTTTGCATTTGCGATTGCAGGCCCAGAGCCATGCTTATCACTTTTTTGGTTCTGATCTGGCTTTGGCAAAGATACTCCATGTCGGGGCTGGGGATATAGCTCAGGGGAATAAGCGCTTGCCTAGCAAGTGCAGGGTCCTGAGTTCGATCCCCAGTACCGCAAAAAAAAAAAAAAAAGATACTCCATGTCTTAGTTCATTTTCTGGTGCTATAACAAGATACCTTAGACTGGGTCATTTGTAAAGAAGGCAGGCTTATTTGGCCTTATTTGCCTCTGAATGCTGGAAAGTCTAAGAATGTGTTGCTGGCTTGGGCCTCAGGCTGCTTCAGGGCAGAAAGCATAGGAGATCATGCAGTGAGAGAGAAGCCACGAGAGGATCAATAAAGCCAACTAGTGCTTGTAACAGTCATTCTTGCAGTAGCTGATCTTGGCCCATGAGAGTAATAACATATTTATGTGAAAAAGGAATTAATCTACTTACAAGGGTCCTGCCCCCAACTCAAGCATCTCCCAGCACTGCTGTACTAAAAGTTAGATTCCCACACATGAACTTTGGGAGCAGGGAACGTGCTCAAAGGAGAGCACTCACTTGTTAGATCAGCAGACCCATGATTCCAAATCTCCACTGAGCACTGCTAGCTGTGTCCTCAGAGACACTGTAAATAATGCCTGTGATTTCCTTAAGTATAAAACAAAAGTATTCTATCGTATTTGATTAGATGACAGTAAGGTTCTCAGAACTTATAGTAACACCTAGTTTTTATATTAGCATCTAATAATTTTGCATGAAATACCTTTGCCTTTCTATCTATTAAAAGCTTTGAAAATTTGATTATAAAAAGAATGTCTTTCGTGGACACCCTGAAACATTGCAAATAAAAATATTTTCTTTTCCGAAAGCATTCATTTCACTCATCTTCTTTTTAAAAGCATCAGAAAAAGAAAGAGAAAAATGTTATATTTAGGGGGTAATTTTTTGGTTTTGTTTTTGAAACAAGCTTAGCATACAAGAGATAATTGAAAGTATAAAAGATATCAGAGAGAAAGATGATAGAATTAGAACAGTTTTTTTTAGGTTTCCAATGAATTTGTGCGCTCTGAAAATTAAACTAAGTCTCTGAGATTTTATCTGGTGGCAAGCAATTATTTAACATAAGAATATGGTCTACTTTGGTTATATCAGATACATTATTCATAAAATCATATTATGTTCTCTTTTTATTGTTTTAATATCTCATTTGTGTTTCAGTATTTTTACATAACTCCATTGTAAAAACAATGCAATACTAGTAACTTACATCAAGCTATAAATGCTCACTGTATGCCAAACTCAGTGGATAGTGTACAGTAAGCTCTTAATGTATGACTATTACTTATGCAATATGGTTGTACCAAAACGTGGTAGGAGAATGGAATCCACCCCTCCGTGTGGATTTCAGTGAGCACTCACAGAGACAGTGGCACAGTGGGAGGTAATTGGGCATGAGAATCAGATGGCCTAGGGTTTGCATCTCAGTTTTGACACTGGTAAATTGAATGACTTCAGGTCAATCCCTTAATGTTTTAAATAGGAGAATACAGCACATCCCTCAGGTTGTACAGGAATTAAAACAGTCAAGCATGCTAAGGCCCGCGTTCAGTGACTGGTATGAGGTAGGGCTGGACTGGCAGGAAGTGTTGTATTCGTCTGTCGGCTTTTGTTTAGTTATTAACAAGTATTGTCGCTGTGGTTTAAGCATGAATTGTCCTTCAAAGACACATGTTCTGAGGGACCAACACCCAATGTAGCAGTGCTAGGAGAGGGCCTAGAGAGATGGCCAAATCATTAGAGTGCTGAGCTTATTAAAAGACGAACCCATGGATGAGTTCATAGCTGGGTAAGCTGGGGGGTGGCTGGCTAGAGGAAGTAGGTCACTGTGGAGTAGCCCTGAGGGGCGTATCTGGCTCCTGGCCCTTTCCTTTCTTTCTTGTTCTCCCTTGTTTCTGCTTCCTGGCTGTCTCTAGGTGAGCAGCCTTTCTCCATCATGACTTTCACCGTGGTGGTCTGCCTAACTTCAGACCCAGGCTAGGCGAAGCAGCCAACCATGGCCTGAGGCCAGGAGCTAAAGTAAAGCTTTCCCCCTTTCAGCTGTTTATGTCAGGGACTTTGTCACAGCAATAAAAACCTAACATAATTGTTTGTCTGTGCCACAACCCAAATTACCCCACAACCAGTGGCTTGCAGTGGTAAACATTTTTTTCTTGCCCTAGGCCTCAAATTAATCTGGAATGGACCTGGCCCATGCTGCCCTGGCTGGGCTGGGTTCACTCGAGACTACAGGTTGGGGCCAGTCGCGCTTATCCTCCTTGCATCAGTGCCTCCCTGGGAATACTCTCTTATGACTGATGCCAGGAGAGTGAGGGAGAAAAAGCAGAAACATAGGGGAGGCTATGCCTTACTTCATGGCCACACTGTTTCGGCTGATGTGGGTCATATGGCCAGATCCAAAGTCAGTGGGGCAGGAAAGTGTCCCACTCAAAATTAAAGGAGCGAAAGAAACAATTGCTGAGGAATAATCCCATTTATCACAATTTGAACATTTGGCATTCAACTAGAACAACATTTCCACTGACATATTTCAACTCATTCCCTTTTGCCTTAGACTGTCAGCCCACATAGCAAAAATACATACATTTCTACATCTTTTGCCCTTGTTTTTATGGCTCCTGCTTGCCTTGAATTAATTCACACTAAAGCAATACTAATAATGTGCTGCCTCCTCCCAGAGGGATGTGTACTTTAAATAAAGATCTGCATGGGGAATCCCAAGGAGGGATGAGTAATGAAGAACTCCGTGTTTTGGTGCTATGGTACTGGAGTGTAGGGGCAGAGAACTGTTGATCCATCATCCTAATTAACAAAACCCCAGGTGGTGAGGAAGGGCTCTGTACTAGATCAAGTAAATTGTTAGAAAGATATTCTTCCATAGGGTTGCCAAAGAGGTGAAGTGCTTACTAGTAAATTTCCCTGCAGTTAAGTCTCCTGGGCCTCTTGGGCTGAGAGGAGTCCTTGAGAGGAATATTTATTTGACATCTTTCAGTTCTTTATTTAATTGGAATCATACATCTTTTTCCAGGCCATTTATAAACAGTACCCCATTTCTATTGAATGCAAGTTCTGTACAAAGATAGGCTCTATTAACTTAATATTATATAACTTTTCATTATGAACTTGGAAGAACATTTCCCATGAAAATTAACAGAAAATTTTGGCAACAAAGTAGCTATCATAAGTCAGTCTTCACTGTGGTGTTAATTTACTAATAGCTATGTAGGTTTTTTTTTTTTTTCAGAAACATAAAAGTACAAAAACATATTGACAAACAGACACCAATTATCATAAAAAATAGTACAATCACAACTAATCTATAGACAAGGTGATATGGTCTCAACAGTGGTTATTGCTTTATCCATTGATATCTTCGAATTGTAAATGTATGAACCCATATGCAGACATGCAAATTTAGTCAGACAGTTAATCCTCTCAACAACAGA
>PVLD010008129.1:46281-86384 GCA_004027595.1 Dinomys branickii | reverse complement strand
TCCTTAGTCGTTTTTGTATTAGAATGAAGATAACTTTATATTATACAGCATCCAGTGCAAAATTCCCTACTATGTTATCTATAATTTGGTATTTCCTTTAATGTTTTTGTGTTAACTAATGTGAAGATAACTATGTAATACAGCATCCAGTTCTAATTCCCTACTATATTCTGTATAACTTTGTATTTTCTGTATTGTTTATGGCTTTTCTGGTTCATATGTCTCCATTCTTTTATCTTTAAAATAAAATTAAAAGAAAAATAAAAGCATTGTGTGATTTTGAACTGGATATATTTCCTATAAAAAGATAAAATTTGAGTGGGGCTTGATGGTTAGATAGCAATAACATATTAAAATCAACCTCTTCCCTTCAATGCTCATGTTGTTCATATATAACAGAATGTCCTTATTTTATGAGATACAAACTTATGTATTTGTTCATGATGGGACATCAAAGCAGATACTTACAAACTCAGAGTGTCCCTCAAATTTCATGTGTTGGAAACATAACGCCCAGTGCAATAGTTTAGAGATGGAATCTTTAAAAGATGCTTAGGTCATGATCACTGCTCCCTAGTGAATAGATTCTCGTCATTATTGCAGGAATGGGCTCCTCAAAGAGTGAGTCCGTTATACAGGCAAGTTCTGCTCCCCTTCTTGTGCACTCTGACTTTTCCCTTCTACCATAGTGTGATAGTGTAAAGGCCCGTGAAAGATGTCAGGACCTTGTTCTAAGCTTCCCAAGCTCCAGAACAGTAATAAATTTCTTCTTCTTTTTTTTTTTTTTTTTCTGTTTTTTGTCTTTTTAAGACAGGGTCTCCCTATGCAGTTCAGGCTGGCTTTGAGTTCACCTTGTAACCCAGACTGGTCTTGAACTCACAGCGATCCTCTTGCCTCAGCCTCCTGAGTGCTGGGATGACAGGTATGCCCCATCATACCTGGCCTTTGTGTTCTTTACAAATTATCAGTCTGTGCTACTCTGTTATAGTGGTATAAACTGAACTAAGTCACTCTCAAATGGCTCCAGAAAAAAAAATGAAAAATATATTTTCTCCTGGAAACTTTAATATATGTTTGAGATATTTTTAAAATGAAATCTTATTTTTACAAGTTTTTACTTTATTTATTATTGGTATTAGGGGTTGAGCCTAGTGCCCCATGTGTGCTAGGCAAATATTGTAACTCTGAGCCATTTCTTCTGAACTTTATTTTACATTTTGAGACAGGACCTTGCACAGTTGCCCGGGCTGGCCTAGGACATGTGATTCTCCCGTCTCTTTCTCCCCAGTAGCTGGGACTACAGCATACGTGGCCTCGTGTCAGGCTATCTATATATTTTAGGGTGCTACAACCAGAGCCACATGCATGTAAACAGCAAGTCTACCAAGAAGCTGCACCCTCATCCCTATCTGGTATTTTCTATTGCTAAAAGTAGAAAGACATGGGGACTCCTTTGTCAAGTTGGTTTGGCTCAAATCCCAGCTCCAGCTAGGTTAGTTTGTATGAAGCCTGTAACCTGCTTTAGCTTCCTGTGAAAGGTCTATAGTAGTAATGCCTGTTTAAAGAGATGTTATAAAGTTTAAATAAAAAGGATTCCACATACACTCTGGGTATTAGGAAATTTTATTGTTATTTATGAAAGGTTATTTTCCTTAGTTATTTTTAATAGGCTAAAATACAGAGCTTAATTAGTTCATATGTAAATGAGTACAAATAGAGTGCCTGTGGAGATGGAGTTTTCATACTAAGAGGTGAAGAGTTTTTGAGTGCTTAAATCACTTCATAAAGACTTTCATCTGTCAACTTTAATTTTGAGTCCAGAATATGTTCTGGTTCAAATTCATCAGAAGAAGAACATAATATTTTCATTGATACATTTTATTTTTATTTATTTTTTATTGTATTTTATTTTTTGACATCAGGGATAGAACTCAAGACCTTGTGCTTGCCAGGGAGGCACTTGTCCCGCAGGACCAAATCCCCAGCCTTATTGGTACATTCTAGATATATATGACAATAACATTCAGCGTAGGGATTTGCATCTGTATATGACTTATCTTGCTTTTTCTTTTTTGCCAATCCCCTCCCCTCTCTCCAGCCCCTCGTCCCCTTCTTACTTACAAAGTTTTGCTTCCATTTTGCCCTTCTCTTTTTTTCTTGTCCTTTCCTTCTTTTCCCCTACCTCTTCCCTTGTGCCCCTTCTGATTTGAACATTTTCTTCCCATTTCCCATATACATTTTGGTCCTTATTACACTTTCAGTTTCTCACACCAGAGAAACAATGCAATATTTAACATCTATATCCAATTTAAGAGTATGTTATCAAGGTGCCACTATTTGCTAGAAATGTCTCAAGCTTATCTTTATGGCAGAGTAGTGTAACATCATGTATCTATCTATATCTATATGCATGTATGTATCTCTCTATCATCTATCTATATACACACATATATATCCCACATCTTTTTCCATTCATTGGTTGATGGGCATTTCAGCTATTTCCAAGATTTAGCTATTATAAATTGTACCTCTATAAATATGGGTATGCATATATCACTGTGGTATGACGTTTTTAGTTCTTTCAGGAAGATACCAAGAAGCATAATAGCTGGGTCAAATGGAAACTGTAGTTTTAGTTTTTTAAGGAATCTCCACATGGATTTCCACAGTGTTTGTACCTGTGTACACTCTCACCAACAGTGGAGAGCGGGGCTGGGGATATAGCTCAGTGGAATAAGCGCCTGCCTAGCAAGTGCAAGGTCCTGAGTTCAACACCAGTACCGCCAAAGAAACAAAAACAAAACAGTGGAGAGGTTTCCTTTTTCTCCACAGCCTCATCAGCATGTTATTAGTTGATTTCTTGATGCCAGCCATTGTTTCAAGTGAGATGAGATTTCAGAGGTTTTTAAATTTGCCTCTTTCAAAAGACCAGTGACATTAAAGTTTTAAAATACATTTATTTGTCATTTCTACTTCTTCATCTGAGAAGTTGTTATGGTTGATACATTGTGTCAACTTGGGGAGTCTAGAGGTTTAGCTGAGTGATTCAGCAGGAAGCCAGGGTGCTTACTTTGTACACATCCTGAGCCTGCGGAAGAGGTGAGCATGGAGATTGTGTGGGAGGTACACGCCCTCTAGGTGGGGGCAACCTGTTTACAATGTAAGAGAAGGAAAGAGGCTGCTTGCCCCCCATTCCTCCCTTTTGCTGGTGTTGTTTGCTGTGCTGTGCTGCCATGAATGCTTGCCCTCTACCGTGTGCCACTCTGCCTCAGAACCAGCCAAGTATGAACTGAAACCTCCACAAACTGTAAGCTAAATAAACCTTTCTTTCCTTCATTTTGGGTGTTGGGTATTTTGTCTCAGCGATGAGAAAAAAGTAACCAAGACAGAAGTGCATATTTATTTCAGATGCCCATTTTTGGATTGGGTCTTCAAATTGGGGGCTTCTGATTATTTTGATCTCTTTATATTGTAGATATTAGTTCTTTGTTTGAGGAACATCTGGTAAAAATTTTTTCTCACACTTTGGGCTGTCTCTTCCTTCTGTTTGATGGTTTCTTGACTGGTGCAAAAGCTTTTGAATAAGGTGATGTCGCAGTTGTTGATTCTTCGTGATATTTCCTGTGTGTTTCTGGTTTTGTTCATAAAGTCTTTGCCTAAACCTATGTCTTCAAGAATTCTATCTGTTCTCTCTTCCACCAGATTTAGTGTTTCTATTTTAATAGATCTTTGATCCATTTTGATTTTCGTTTAGTGCAAGGTGAAAGAAATGGGTCTAATTTTAGTCTTTGGCATGTGGAAAACCAAATTTTCCAGAACCATTTATTGAAGAGGCTATCTTTCTTCCAGTGAAGGTGTTTGGCTACTTTGTCAAAATAAAAGTAGCTCAGTGTGCTTGGAGTTGATTCTGCATCTTCTAGTCTGTTCCACACTTATCCTTGAGTTTGTTGTTTGTTTGTTTGGGCCAAGTCTATGCTGTTTTTAACACAGTAGCTTTGTCGTATGATTTCAGGTCAGGGATTGTGTTGTCCCCTGCCTTGTCTTTGTTGTCCACAGTTACTTTTGCTATTCTAGTTGTCTTTTGGTTCCAAATGAATTTTAGGAAGGTTTTCTTTAGCTCTGTGAGGTATGCTAAGGGTACTTCTGTTGAGATTGCGTTAAACCTGATTAACAGGTTTGGGAGTAGGGCCATTTTCTGTGTTGGTTTTTCCTATCTATGAGCAAGGGATAGCTATCTATATTCTGATATCCTCTTTGATCTCTTTTTTTCAGAGTACTGTAATTTTCAATGTATAGATCTTTTACTTCCTTTGTTGGATCAATTCATAGATATTTCATTTTGGGGGTGCTATTGTAAAATGTGTACTTTTGTTAATTTCTTTCTCAGTGAATTTGTTGTTTGTGTACAGGAATGCTATTGATTTTTGAGTGTTGACTTTGTACCCAGCTACACTACTGAATTTGGTTATTAAATGTACAGATCTTTTGGTAGAGTTTTTGGGATCTTCTATGTACAGTATGTCATGTCATCTGCAAATAACAATAATTTCACTTTTTCCTTTCCTATCCTATTTCTCTCTTTTGTCTAGTTGCTCTGGCTAATACTTCCACAACTATATTGAACAGCACTGGTTATACTGGATGTCCTTGCCTTGTTTCTGATTTTAGAGCTAAAGCTTTCAGTTTTTGTCCATTTAGTATGATACTATCTATTGGTTTGTCATAGATGGCTTTTATTATATTGAGGTAAAGACCATGTATTCCAATTTGCTGTGAGGCTTTTTTTTTTTATCATAAATGGATGTTGGACTTTGTTAAACATTTTTTCTGCATCTTTTAAGATGATCATGTGATTTTTGTTTTTGGTTCTGTTAATATGGCCTATTACATTATTGATTTGTGTATGTTGAACCATCCCTGCATTCTTAGATTTAATTCTACTTGGTCATGGTTTATGATCTTCTTGATGATTTGCTGCATTCTGTTTGCCAGTGTCTTATAAGCATCATTGTGCCTATGTTTTTTCAGGAGATTGGCTTGTAGTTCTCTTCCTTGGTTGGTCCTCTGTGGTTTGGGTATCAGAATAATGCTTGCTTCCAGGAATGAATTTGGGAGAGAGTATTGTTCCATTTGATTTCATAAAATAGTTTGAGCTTAGGATATAGCTTAGCAGCACAGTCCCTGCCTGGCAAGCACAGGTCCTGAGTTTGTTATGTGGTACCAACATAAAAAGATTGATAAGTAGCAATATTAATTCTTCTTGATATTTCTTGTAGAATTCAGCAGTGAATCCATCAAGGCCTGGGTTTTCCCTTTGGTGGGTTTTTAATTACATCTTCAAATTTTATTTACTGATACCGTTATTTATAATTTTTATATCTTCTTGATTTAGCTTTGGTAATTCATATGTATCTAGGAATCTGTCCATTTCATGATCTTCTGAATTTCTGCAGGATTTTTTGTGATTTCACCCTTTTCATTCCTAATTGTATGGATCTAAGTCTTTCATTTTTTGATAAGTTTGGCTAAGTGTCAATTATATTTAGTCTTTCAAATAACTACCTCTTTGATTCATTGATTCTTTTTTGTTTTCTTAGTATCCATTGCATTAAATCCCCCTCTGATCTTTGTTTCCTCATCTGAGCTTTGAGTTTGACTTGCTCTTCTTTTTCTAAAAGCTTCAAGTTCAACATTTGTTTCAAGATTTGTTTATTTGAGCTCAATCTGTGATTTTTTACATGAAAATTCACTGCCTTAAATTTCCTTCCTAAGACTGCTTTGTGTCCCATAATTTTTATTATTTTGTATTTTCATTATCATTTACTTATAGAAAATTTCTAAATTCTTTAGTTTTATCTGTGACTGTGTGCTCACAGGGTGCTACTTAATTTCTATGCATTTGTGAAGCTTTAATGGTTTCTTTTTGCCACTGATTTTGAATTTTATTGCACAGTCGTTTGTTTGTTTGTTTGTTTGGTCTTTTTGACACAGGGTCTCACTATGCAGTTCAGGCTGGCCTTGAGCTCACTTTGTAGCCCAGGTTGGTCTAGAACTCCCAACGATCCTCCTGCTTCAACCTCTCAAGTGCTGAGATTACAGGCATGTGCCACCACACCCGGCCTGCGCTAGCATCTGATAATATGCATGTGATAATTTCATTTCTTTTACCTTAACTTAAGCATGTTCTGTGAGTTAGTATGTGGTCTATTTTGGAGAATGTCTTGTGTACAACTGAGAATGTGAATTCTGATGTAGGTTTAAACACTCTGTAGACATCTACCAAGAACATTTGTTCACAGATTTGGTTTATTTCTGATATTTGTTGATTTTTCTCTAATTGATGTGTCTGTTTGTTACAATGGAGTACTGAGGTCCCCCATTACAATTGTATTAGCACTGGTTTCATTTTTCATTTCTACTAATGTTTGTCTTACATAGTTGAGTGTTTTGGTATTTAGTGCTTATATATTTATCATTGTTATCACTTTCTCTTGGATTGTTTCCTTTACAAGGATCTAACAGTCTTCTTTGTCTCGCTTAGTCAGTCTTGGCTTGAAATCTACTTTGTCTTCAAATGAATAGCTACCTTTGCTTTTTTGTGAATCCCTCCACCTGGAGTATTGTATTCCTTTTGAATTAAATGTGTTTCCTTTATGCAGCATATTGCTGGATCTTGCTTCTTGTTCCATTCTGCCGGTCTGTTTTTTTTTTATTGGTGAATTGAGATGATTCACATTGGTGGTTATAAGTAGTATATTGTCTTATACTTGTCTATTATTTCCCTCCATTTCTCTCTGTTTAATTACTTGCCTAGCATGGTGGATTCATTCTGATGGGGTTCATGGAGTTGTAGTACTCATATCTCTTTCTAGACTGTCCTGAGCAGTTTAGAATGCTTGTTTGGTGGTGATGTATTTCTTCATGTGTTGTCTGTAATGGAAGTACTTTATTTCTCCACCAATTTTGAAAGATACTTTGCAGAGTACACCAATTTGGGTTGGATTTCTGTTTTTTTTTTTTTTTTCAGGGTTTCAAATACTTCACTGTAAGTTCTCCATGACTTGAGAGTTTATGTTGAGAAGTATGGTGTGATTCTGGCAGACGTTCCTTTATAGGTAATTTTTTTTCTTGCAGCTTTTAATATTCTGTTCTTGTGTTGAGTTTCTGGAATCTTGGGGATTATATGTCTTGGTGTAGGTCTATTTTCATCATGGCTAACTTGAGTTCTGTATGGCTCACTATATGTCACATTCTTTCTCTGTGCTTGTGAATTTTTCTGCCACCACTTCTGTGCAAAGGTCTTTTTATGCTGTCTGTGCTAGTTCCTGCTGTTTCATCGATTCCAAAAAATCTTACATTATTCTACTTTATATCATCTAGCAGCTGGTGAATTGATTTTTTGTGGTCCTATGCTATTTCATGATTGCCGTCCACAATCTTTTTTTTCTTTTTTGTCTTTTTGAGACAGGGTCTTGCTATGCAGTTCAGGCTGGCCTTGAGCTCACTTTGTAGCCCAGGCTGGTCTCAAACTTACAATGATCCTCCTGCCTCAGCCTTCCAAGTGCTAGGATTACAGGTGTGCGCCACCACACCCGGCTGCCATCCACAATATTATCTTCTAGATCTAACATTCTTTCCTCACAATGGGTCCTTCTGCTGTGTACTTTTAATGGAATTTTTAATTTGCTGGATCTGTTTGAATCTGTTTCATGGATTCCATTTTCTTCTTATGTTGGACATTCATTGCATCATTTTCCTAAGCACCTCTAGTTTTTATCTGTATTTGCTCTAATGTCATTAACTACATGTTATATTATGGTCACAAGTTTCATATTTATATGAGAAATTATTTTTGATTTAATCTTACCTATGGCCTCATTAATTTGCTTTGTTACTTCCATTGTTACCACTTCAGAGTCCAGGTGGCTGGCTTTCTTTGTCTTTTTTGGTACCAGGAATTGAGCTCAGGGTCTCAGGCTTACCAGATAGGTAAGCTGCTGAGCCCAGTGGTGGCTTTCAAATTCTTGCCCCTCACTAACCCCCGGGTTCATCTTTGGTGAGCTGGAATTCTAGGGTTGCTTCTTGCTAAATGTTTTGTCATTTTTCATATTTTTTAGTTTGGTTTCTGGGTTGATGCTTGTAAATTTTCTTATGGCAGCTAGCTTTATTGTTAACATTTAGAACCTATAGGAAATGATTACTTCTCAGAGATGTCTTTGAGGTGGCTTTTGGATTTTGAACTTTTGCAAGATCCTACTTCTTCAATTTATTGGGGTTGAGAAGTTGCTACCTATTTGGCCTAGCCCCTGGTTCTTTGGCATTGGCCTGTAGTATGGCTTATGTCCCTTAGGTAATCTCAGGGTTGGCATACCAGGAAAAACAACTAATTAGAAAATTATGTCACTTTAGCTAAAGTAGTACAATCAGAAATAATAATAGCATCAAACACAGACTAGAGAATAAGAAAGTGTGGTAACTATTAATTTGCCCCTTTTAACTCTGTAAAATATATTTGTGGTTGTATACAAAATCTAATACAGTTGATCATAGCCAAAAGGCCAAGAAGTGATAACAGAAAACAAAAAACAGAACAGAAAATTTTATACAGGAAATAGTCCTTAATTTGCTAATTTTACCCTTGGGGAGAAAATTTAAAGGGGGTTTTGGAGGAAAATAGAGAAATAAAAGAAGATAAGAGATTAGAAGCAAGACTGGAGGACAGAGGAAGATAACATCAACTTTGGGAAAGTGCTGAAGAAGAGAGGAGGGAAAGAAAGTTGGAATAAATAAAAAGAACAATAGAACAACAATAAATCTTAGAGATAATATTCACACTCATATAAAATAAGAGCAAACCATTAAAAAAATTCAAAAGAAAAGCCAAAGCAAGACAAGACAAGACAAAAAGCAAAAACAAAACAAAAGTAAAACAAGAACAGGAAAAGAAAAAAAAGAATAAAATAAAACGTCCACTTCTTGGCAGATCTCTTCTGTATGGATAGGTGGAGTGGGCAGAGAGAGCTCAAGTCCATGCTGATTAATCCCAGCAAGCCACCCGTAGATTTACGGCAGAGTACAGGATAACCTCAGCATGCCTGCACTTTTAGTTCCACTGAAGTTCGGGTAGTTTCTGGAGACTGGAACCTGATTTTCTCAGCCTGCAACATTCCACGTGCCTCCTTCTTACTGGAAGCTGGCTCCCTGCCAACTTGAATTTGACTCTTTGACCTCCTGCTGACTTGCACTTAGTTCCACCTCACCCTGACACTGGAAGCCAATAAATGGAGCCAGCCTGCAGCTGCTGTGGGTCTGGGCTCAGGTGAGCCCTCTCCAAGATGGCTACTGGCCAGTCATTCTCTGCCGCAAGGTGTCTGAATGTGAATGACTCACCAGCCTCTGCATCTGCTGCATCCACTATTTCATACCACCGGTGTGTTTCTCCATGCAGCCTTCTGGGGTTGCCAGTAGTCCCCATGTGTCTACAGGTTTGAGCGGCCCTTCTAATGCAGTGAGTCAGGGCTCAGGGAGAAAGCGCTGTCTTCTGCCCTGAGGTCTCTCTCTTTTTGCTCTTCCCATGAGCTTCAATTCTCACTTTAGATTCTTGGTGGGTCCTGCAAAACTACTTCCCTCCTTTCTTCCTCATATTGGTATATTCCAGCATCAGATGCCAAATCTTGGAGAGCCCATTTCTCTGCTGTTCACCTTTCTGCCATCTTCCTGAAAGTTTCTGAATAATGCAATTTAAAATATTATGATATTAATATTCTTTAATGCTTCTGTAATAATGTTGGATGCCACAGACTGTTGTGGAAGTCTCAAGTACAAAAACACATACATTTTTTCTGCCAGAAATATTAAAGCATTATGGATGTCATAGAAGCAGAAACTACCAACAATGACAGATGACAAAATACATTCTAATATTCAGAAGGTTGCAGTCAGAATTGAGAAAATTCAGTATAGTGAAGGAGGAAGAACAAATTTTGTGGCTTAAAATACATCCACTTAATATCTTACAACTCTATAGCAGAGGTCTGGATAAAGTAAGCTGTACTCCATGCTCAGGGTCTCACAAGGCTGAAATCAAAGTTACTTTCTGGGTTGAACTCTCACCTGGGGAGAAAATATTCTTCCAAGCGATCAGGTTCTTGGCAGAATCCTGTTCCATGAAGCTGTAGGGCTGAGATGTTTGCTCCCCTGTTGGGTGATGTCTGGAGTCACTCTGAACAATTTTAGACCACACACATTTCTTCTCACAAACTCTTTCATGTTCAAGATGACAGTGGAAGTCAAGTTTTTGTTGTTGTTGTTTTTGCATGTTCTGAATCTCTCTGGATTTCTGTTGTACCACATCTGGCAAAAGTTTTTTGATTTCTAAGGTATTGTGTGGCTAACTCAGGTCCCTTGGAGTAATCTGCCTTTTTTAAGGTCAGTAGTGCCACACTGACCTAACACGACTACCAAGTGACATCATTATAGTCATAGGTTCTAAGAAGTACATTGCGAGCATTCTGAAGACCCTCCCACAGAAGACTATTAGGGCTACAAGTTTTGTTCTAAGTATGCTTCACGTACAGTGTGAAAAGCAAATAATACATTATTCTTTTAAGCAATATTTAGTTCTTGACCACCAGTTTAAAGGTATATTTTTTGAAATATTTGCAGTCTAGATATATTTACACAAATTATGAGGTGAGTAGAAAGTAAAAAACTTTGAAGCCAAGGGTGGTAGTGCACACCTGTAATCCCAGCAGTTGGGAGTCTGAGGCAAGAGGATTGCCATGAGTTCAAGGTCATCCCAGACTACATAGTGAATTCAAAGCCAGTCTGAACTACATAGTGAGACCTGGTCTCAGAAAGAAAGAAAGAAAGGTAACTTTGAAACAAATATGAAGGAAATCATCCATGATGCTATTTAAATGCAAGGCAATTTTAAACATAATTGAAATTATATTTTCTATATACACATGCATACATGCTTCTACTAACTACCACATTATATCTTTTTGATTACATATTCAGTGTCTTTCTTTTACACTTTCTCTGCTTCCTGTTCTTAACTGGCAGATTTACCAAATTATTTTGTCTCCTCTATACAGATCTAAAAGTCAGTGGTGGGAGAGATGGATGATTTATTGGAGCATTTAAGATGATTCTAAAGTTAATGCCATCATGACATTCCATATGAAATTTGACTTTATTGTCATGATGAAATAGCTAGATTTTTAAGAAAGTTTTGAAGCATTTCAGAGAATTGTAAATGAGAAAATGATAAGAGTTAATTGGGCAATTTCAAATACATGGAGCAGCTTAAATAGTGCCCCTTAATAAAAACAATAACCTGGATATTTATGCATTTTCATGCATATACTCCCAGGAGTGCCTAAATCTGGCCCTCTTGTTCCCTGGTTCTATACCTCGGAGGCTTGGCTTAGGTGGGGTTAGAAGTGCCCTAGAATGGCTCTTTGTTGATTTTCCCTCATGCTAGTGCCTAGTGTTGCTGTGAAGCAAAGTGCTATTGAATTTGTTCACTCAGGCAGAACACTCAACAGGAAGGAAGGAAGCAACCATTCTTTCTGGTCTTATTGTCTGACCACCCGGCTTAAGCAATCAAACAGCTCCACGGCCAGAGCTGGGAGCTTACAAGCCTGTCTGTTTTCATTTTTAGTTTTTCCTTCTGGTGGGGGTTATGCAAGGGGATAGGAGTAGACGGAAAATGGTCCTTTACCACTTTCCCTTATTTTTGGGCCTGATGGCGTCTTCCCATGGCTCAATCTCAGATAACAATTTTTTGACAGCCAAGAAAGAATCAGAATGGTGAGTATGTAGACATTCAAAAGCAGAGTACGAGCAGCTACCCATTGACTGCTCTCTCTGGAGGTACCGTGAAAATAGGAAGCAAACATTTTACAACACTAATAAAACTCAAGATTTATTAACATTTTTGAGTGACAGTGTTTAATGTGTCTCTAACCTTCTGTTTCGGAACAAGTCATTTACCCTCTCAGCATTTCAGTTTTGTTTTTCTTTCTGCTCTATGAATAACAGAATAAGAATAAGGAGATATCACTAATCAAATGTGGTATATTCTAAGAACTTAGAAATATACTACATTATTCTAATAAATAATACTGGGATTCTGCTGAGGAAAAAGCCAATTAAAATAAAGAAAATTAATAAAATAATAAATGTTAACCAGCCTCAGAGGCTTATGTCTGTAATCCCAACACTCTTGAAGACTCAGGCAAGAGGATCACAAGTTCACACTCAGTTTGGGCAATTAAGCAATTTAATGGGATTCTACCTGCCTCCAAAAAAAAGTTTGGGTGTAATCTCCAGTGCTACTAAATAAATAAATATGATTTTGTCATTGATTTATTTGTTTGTCAATTGTTGACAATTATTTTCAAAGTCTAAAAAATTTCTTCAGAAAATAATAGTTTTGCATTATTTCTATGAAAAGATAGCAGAAATTTATTGCTAACAGCAAATACGGGCAGAAGTGATAATTTCTCAGCACAATTCTTAATTTCTACTGCAGTTTTAAAAATACATTTATGAAAAGACTGAAATTTTATGACTATTCTTTTACATGTGAAGTTTGGAAATGAAATTTTAAAAATCAAATCAAATTTGAAGAGTAATTACATTTTATGGAGGAAACGGTGTCTTCATCTCAACAAATCTTAAATTTAAACTTTCTTGACAAGAGTTCTAAGTGATGATTACAAGTATAGCTTATAAAATTCAGAAGGCATGAGGAGTTTAAATTACCTTAGGTTATTTGGGGACTTTCTGATGAGTTCTACAAAACTTACACCATAATCATGAATAATAATTTTTAATATTAAAGTGAGAGGAATGGCAGCAGCCTTCAGAGGCATTAGAATCAATCATCACATTTGAGTGGTGTCCTCAAAGGACATCAAAACTAGTGAAATGGTTTTATTGGGTGTAAATGGGGTTTTCTTTCAGGGACCTGGCACAGAGGGAAGCTTGTGGCTAGCTTGTGAATTTGGGTTCCTAGGGTCTGGAGAAGGGCTGAGATGGGCATATTAAAATACTACCTGCTGATCTTGGAATCTTCTCTCTTTGACTTGTCACTTTTGTTTATGTATTTATTGGCATTTTTCATGGTTTCAGTCAAGTGCACATACAATGTGCACATGAGCCATCTATCCATTTTATTTCTGCATAGACTATTGGGGTTGGTTACTCTAATGGCAACTGGGCTGCTATTTCCACGAAGGGTGAAAAGTTTGGGTGTGTGTGTGTGTGTGTGTGTGTGTGTGTGTGTGAGCATGTGTGCTGAGGAATGAACTCAGGACTATGGTAAGCACATACTGTACCACTGATCTGTGTTTCCTGCCCCTCAGCATAGTAATATTTGTCTAAGTAGACACAGTTCCTTGACGTTGTGGGTCACGAACATCTGCAAGCCACTGGTCAGCAGGCGCTCTGATTCTTTGCTGCTCTCAGAACAAACGTCGGACATCAATATTAAATCACTGAATCATCTTTGCATCCTGTTGAGGTTTCATCATTTATGCTTGTTTTTGACACTCCCTACTGGCTGGCATCAGATCCACTTCTTGGTTCTCTTTTTCATGGACTCCACAGAGGTCTGGGGACAGCTGTGATGTTGAGTAGATGACAGCCACCTTTATCTCTGAAATAGAGAAAAGTGCCTCTTGTTAAAGTTGTGGAGCAAAGACGGACACTTCCAGCCTGTGCCCACCATATATCTCATTAATACATCACTATTTACTCGGTGACTTTTTTCAAATAGAAATTAAAGGCAATTCTTCCATTGGAAAAGATTGAGCACCCGAGGGAGAACCGGTTTCACCTTGCTCCTCACAGTGAATTTCTGGCTTACAAGCAAGACCGAGGACCTGTGCAAAGCCGCGTTTTCCTCCAGTTATTCCTCAAGAGTGGGCCAGTTGTAGCTATTCCGTGGTGCTATGATTTTATTTTCAATATATAAATAGCAACAAAAGACAGAAACAAAAAAGAAAATGAAGCATAAGCGCAACCCACCTCAAAGAGCATCAGGCAGAAACCCACAAACGTAAACCTATGTGAAACCCATTACTGGGAAGGAAAACATGACTCAACTAACAAATTTCTAGATAGAAAGTATGGACAAGTTAAAATCTCTCCCATCCAAGTACTAACCAGGCCCGACCCTGCTAAGCTTCCGAGATCAGACGTGATTGGGAGCGTTCAGGGTGGTCTGGCCATAGACGAGACAAGTTAAAACCTCTGAACCCCACACTTCTGTGAGTTTTGCTTCCTAGCGTTCAACCAGGTTATGAATATTGAAGAAACAATCTCCCCTGCCTTGCTGCAGGAAGATGGGAAAAGTCCCCATTTTGAAGTAGTGCATGCTGTGTTTCAGGCATGTTTTTCAAGGAAAAATCTGCCCACAAGATATATTGTTTTAATCAGAGCCTAATTTATTGGGATTTTGTCAGAGCTGAATCAGATGGGTGGGGATGGAGGTGGCCTGGTGGAGGGGGGGATAAGACTACCCCACTCCAGTCCACAAAAAATGCCTTTCCAGGGTACCCATGAGGACGCCACAGTGTTGTCATCACATACTGTATTTGCAAAGAAGATATGTTCCTGTCAAACTGTAAGTTACCCCCAAAGGAATTTAGGTGGGTGTTCCTAGGTGGGGCTTTTGGAGGGTGACTGGACTATTTGCTGGTTAGAAGCGAAGCCTGGTGGGAAGAGGTGAGTCACTGTGGGCGTGACCGGAAGTTTATATTTCCCTTTCAGGGTCCTCCCATGATGCTTTGGGTCTGCTTTTGGTCTCTGGGCATGAGTAGCTTCCTTCAGCTCTCATGTGCGGGATAGGAGCCCGCCCAGTGTGGACTGAATCTGGAGCCAAAATAAGTCTCTTTTTAATTTACGGGTGATACAGTGTTTCAGAGAGGAGCAGGAGTCTAGGTACAACATTGATGGATAACATTGTCCTCAGAGGATATTAATTTGATATACAAATTGAGGACATTTAAGTCTAGTGTTTTTTTCCTGTTACCCGCCTCCAACTTTCACCACAATCTCTTGCTTTATGCCTCTGAATGTAACTACTGTACTACTGTATAATGAATAGATTTGTACTACACAAACTACAATTGCCTTCCATTTCAAATGCAATGCGGAAGCATAGGCTGTAGTAAGTTCTTAGCATTTTATGTTGCATAGGCATCCATTTTGAATGCGAGTTTAATTCTGTTATGCTAGATATGGAATGCAGCCGCCCTTGACACAGTTTTGAGTTCTGTACCACAAGAGGCTCATGTTGATGATCAGAGATGAAAACTTAGTGACATCTGCCCTCTAGCAAATTGGTCTTCCAGCTTTTTCCCTGCTTTAAGTGGTACATTCAGACATTTGTCCAAGAACTTTAAGTAAACACACCTTGTTCTTTATGTCTCCTGCTAGGTGCCATGTTCTTCCTCTCTCTCTCTCGGACAGACCCTTCTTGCCTCCTATGAGGCAAGGGGGAGGGCTGCCTTCTTGACTTATCACAACCGCCTTGCCCAGAATCTGTAAGTAAAAACATTTGAATTTATTTCTTAGTATAGTGGTATGTTGAACTTGTGCCTTTCCTTTGAAAAACTATGGGCTCTCCCACTTTAAATTTACACTGCTATGCTGTGGATAATACCAGGTGAGATTCCTATTACTAGATTGATGGTCAGCTGGCATGAAGTTCACATGTAGCAGCAAGGGATCTGAAGGTTTCTGTGAATATAAATACGTTTCTCATTTGAAGGACCTCTTGGTTGCACAACGAGGCAGCAGCTCCTGCAACAGGTAGAACGGAGTACCCGTGAAAGGTACACTGAATGCGTATTACTGCTCCCTTTTATTTTCTGTTAGGGCAGGGCTGCTACCCACTCTAGTACGAGAACCTCGTTTAGCTGCGGCTTTAAGAATATCCCCCTCCTTGTTGCCACATTATCGAAAGATTTACTAGAGCTCTTTTTTTTTTATTTTTATTTTTATTTTTATTTTTATTTTTTATTTTTTATTTATTTATTTTTTACTAGAGCTCTTTTTACTTAACACATTAGTATCTGGCTTTGAACAAAAAAATTACAAGACATACTAAAGTGGTAAGCAAACAACTTTAAAGGGACAGAGCAAGCATCAGAACCAGATTCAGATACGGCAGAGATGGTAGAATTATCAGACCTTGAATTAAAAGCAACTGTGATCAATATGTTAGGGACTCAAGTGGAAAAATAGACAATACACAAGAAAAATGGATACTGTAAGCAAAGAGGTAGGATTACTATGAAAAATACCGAAATACAAAAAACTATAACAGAAATAAATCATGCTACTGACAGATTTCTTGGAGGATTGGACATGCCTGAGTGAAAACTCTCTGAACTTGAAAATTAATCATTAGAAACTTCCAAATTAGAAAAGCAAAGATGAAAAAGACTGGGCGGTGGAGGAAGATGACAACATCTAAGACCTGTGGCATAAATACAAAAGGTGTAACATATGTATATAAGAATACCAGGAGGAAAGTAAAAGAACAAATGAACAAAAACAGTAAGTGAAGCAATAATGACTGAGAATTACCCCACATTAAAGTATTAGATACCTGTGAGGGCTATAGGTTTGCAACTGTTTGGAAAGTCTGTCTGGTTTTGGTATAAGAGCAATGTTAGCCTCATAGAATGGGTTAGAAGTGTTCTTTCTATTTCTGTAGATAATTGATATTTTTTTCTTCAAGTATTTGGTAGAATTAAACAGTGAACTCATGTGAGCCTGTTATATTCTGGTTTAAAAGGTTATTACTAATTCAATTTATTTAATAGATACAGGCTTATTCAGATTGTCTTTTTGTTCTTGTTTCAATTTTGATGGATTTTTTTCTTTCAAACACTTTAAGTATCGGTTTCTGTAAATGGACAAGTTAGAAGACAGATTGTTAGAGTAAATAAAAAGACTTGGGATTTGCTCATGCAAGGCTAATGTTCCATCCCTAAACTATATCTCCAGTACTTTTTTTAAAGATTTATTTTAGGATTTATTAGTTTGTTTGTTTGTTTGTTTGTTTGAGACATGAGCTTGCATTGTAGTGCAGCCTTACCTTAATCTCACCATGTAGTCCAGGCTGGCCTCAGACTTGTGATTATCCTCCTGCCTCAGCCTCCCTAGTACTGGAATTATAGGTGTATGCCACCATGCCCAGCTCACTTTAGGTTTTATTTTATTTTTGCAATGCTAGGGATCAAACTCAAATCCTCACACAAGCATAGCAAGTGGTCTACCACTAAGATCCTCCCTCACCCCCTTTGAGAATTTTATTTTGGGATAGGGCCTTGCTAAGTTACCTAGCCTGGTCTTGAACTTGTAGTTCTCTTGCTTTGGCCTCCACATTAGCTGGAAATACAGGCAAGCATCACTGTAGTCAGTGAAAAGCTACTTTAAATATAAAGCCACATACACATTAAATGTGAAGAGATAGAGAAAGATACGATGCTACTGCTAATAAAAAAAGTTAAATTAATTAAGCTAATTTTTGACAGAGCAGATTTCAGGGCAAGGAAAGCTTTCAGGGATGAAGAAGAACATTACATAATGATAAAGGTACCAGTTCCATAAGAAGACATAACAATCCTTAATGGGTGTATTCCCAACAACAATGCATGCACTTACATGAAATAAAAAATAATAGAAATGCAAGAATATTAGAATTCACTACTGTAACACTCTTCTATTAGGAGTGAACATATCCACCAAGTAGAAAAATTAGTAGGGATACAGCTGAGCTCATTATCAATCTACTGGTCAAAATCTATATAATTGACAGCTGTGGACTACTCCATCCAACAGTAGCAGAATAGTCAGTCTTCTCATGCTTGTGTAGGACGTTTATTAAGATAGACCACATGTTCTAGGAGCCATAACACATTTAAAAGAATAGAAATCATACCATATCTGTTCTATGATCATTGCAGAATAGAACTAGCAATTAATAACATGTAAATAACTGCAAAAACCCCCAAATACTAGGAGACTAAACAACTCACTCCTAAGTAAAACAATCTTTAAAGAACAAATCTCCAAAAAATTGGAATATATTTTAAATAATGGAAGTACAGCTTATTAAAATCGTTAGGTTGCAATAAAAGTAATATTAAGAGAATATATAGTATTTACTATATACTATAAAATTAAATTATATAGTATATAAAATTAAAATATATATAGTATAAAATTAAAATTATATATTAAATTTAATATATAGTATAACATTAATTAAATTAATATATAGTGTAAAATTAATATATGGTAAAAAATTAAATTTTTTCCCACAATTTCCTTCCTTTACATTGTAAACAGGCTACTCCCACCCAGGGGGCATATAGCTCTCACACAATCTCTATGCCTTCCTCTTCCATAGGCTCAGCTGTTACCTTAGGAAACTGGAAAAAGAAAGCATTCAGTCTAAAGTAAGAAAATAAGTAATAAAAGTTACCATAGGAAACTGGAAAAAAAGTATTATGTCCAAAGTAAGAAAATAAATAAAAATTACAGTAGAAATTGATTGAATTGAAAATAGGAAATCAATGGAGAAAAATAAATGAAAGCTAATTCTTTGAAAAGATCAACAAAATCAATAAGCCTCTTTCCAGGCTAAGAAAAAAGAGAGGACAAAATTATTTTTAGAAATGAAAGATCCCACAAACATTAATAATATCATCAACTTGTTCACAGTCTTACTGAGATAAAATAGACAAATTTCTTGAGACAGACAGTGTGTCAAACTCAGACTAGAATAGACAACTTGAGTAAACTTGTGTCTATTAAATTAATGAGATCAATAATTAACAACTTTCCAAACCAGAAAACACATGGCCCCATGGTTCACTGGTAACTTCAACCAAATATCTGAGGAAAAAAATCATACCAATTTTCTATCATTTCTTTCAGAAGACAGAAGCAGAGGGAATATTTCCTAACGCATTTTATGAAGCCAACATTACCTTAGTACTAGACTATCAAAGACTTTTTAAGAACAAAAACTACATTCCCATATCTCTCATGGATATAAGTGCAAGAATCTTAGATAAAAAACAATGTGTATAAAGAATTATTCACATCAGCAAAGTGGGATTTATGCTGTCTGATTAACTATTTGAAGATAAAGGTAGAAAGGAAGAGAACAGATGAACAATTCGTACCTCATATAAAGCATTCCAACATAGGTGTAACTGGAGTGTCAAGAGTAGAAGAGAAAAGGGATAGAAAATTTTTTTCCACAAAATAATGGCTACTATTGTTTTCTTCACATTTGACAAGAACCATAAAGCCACAGATATTCAAACTTACAGAGGATTAATATAAACAAAGCCATACCAAGGGTAATCATAATTCAACCAAAATCTAGTGACAGAAACAAACATCTCAAATAAGCAAGAAGAAAAATTGTATGCTGGGGTCAAAAATGAAAACGACATTAGCAACCCAAGAAGAAAATAGAAAATCATATTTGAAGCGATGAAAAGAAACCAAACTTGTCAATGTAGAGTCTTCTATTTACAAAATACTTTTCCAATGTAAAGGTAAAAGCAAGAGAAACTACTGCTAAGAGATTGTCACTTTAGTGTTGTTGGAGTTTGTCTTGGTTACTTTTCTGTGGTTGCTGAGACAAAATACCCAACACCCAAAATGATGGAAGGAAAGGTTTATTTCGCTTACAGTTTATGGAAGTTTCAGTCCATACTTGGTTCTGAGGCAGAGTGGCACATGGCAGAAGGCAAACGTTCATGGCAGCAAACAACCAGCAAAAGGGAGGAATGGCTGCAAGCAGCCTCTTTCCTTCCCTTACATTGTAAACAGGCTATTCCCACCCAGGGGTTGTGTAGCTCTCACACAATCTCCATGCCTTCCTCTTCCATACGCTGAGGATTTATACAAAGCAAGCACCCTGGCTTCCTGCTGAATCGCTCAGCCAAACCTCTAGACTCCCCAAGTTGACAAAATGTATCAACCATAACAGAGTTCTTTCTGCATATCTACTGTGTCTCCTGTGTAATTCTAGTGACTGGAACAATAGCACTAGTAACTCCTGTTTTCACCTGAAAGGATAAATAAAACCCAAAACGTACAATAGCTATTATGAAAGGAAAAGAAATTGCTCAAAGGAAGGAACAACTGGGATGAGGGAAAGGAGAAAAAGAAAGAAGAAAAGAAATACATACATACATACATACACACACACACACACACACATACACACACACACACACACACATATATGGAGAGAGAGAGAGAGAGAGAGAGAGAGAGAGAGAGAGAGAGAGCTGGGATAGTGGGATAACTGTACTGCTGATGCCTAATAGTTTATTGAAAAGAACAGTTAAAGCTTAATTTTTTTGACCAGCTTTGCATCTTCTAATCTAAACAACTAATTTGAAGACAATAATATGCAATATAACAACCACTGGTGAATTCCTACCCTCTTGTCTAGTGAAACTGTATTTTTTTTTTTTTTTTTTTTTTTTTGCGGTACTGGGGATCGAACTCAGGACCCTGCGCTTGCTAGGCAAGTGCTTATTCCACTGAGCTATATCCCCAGCCCTGAAACTGTATTGTTTTAAATAGTTTTGTTTGTTTGTTTTTATTTTTATTCTCCTTAATAGTTTGATCAGTCTTGCATTCTTACATCTGGTAATCTGAGCACCTTCTTTGAAGATAACAATATGTAATATAACAAACACTGTTAATTCCTATCATATTGTTCTGAAACCCTGTATCAATTTTATTGCTTTTTGTTTTGTTTTGTTTTTGTCTGTGTCATTGGTATGTTGCTATTGTTCTTTTTAAAATCTCTTTAAAATAAAAATTATAAAAATAATACCATTAGTCTACAGATGTTCCTGTTCTCTTGGAACTGCTTTTCTGCACTCAAAATACTCTTTTTAGGGAGTTGTGGACTAAACAAGTATGAAGGATAAGGGTGAGTTGGTACATTTCTGTAATCCCAGCACTTTGGGAGGCTGGGAAAGGAAGAAGGAAAATTCAAGCCTAGTGGGAATAATTTAGCAATTCAGTTACATGCCGGTTTAAGTGAAAAACAAAAGGCTGAGGATGTAGTTCACTGGAAACATGCTATATTTCATCCCCAGTACCACATACAAAAAAATGAAGTGTGAAATAAACAGTAAATTGGTAATGGTTTTCCTATTGGCTCTAAAAGATAACTCATTTTTAACATTGCTCTTTGAGAATGTGATCACAACTGCAGGCTGGCAAAAGGAAAAGGGACACAAAATTACTTCACTGGTGTATTACTCTAGAATAGTTTATAATTAGCATACTATTTGGAACTGAATGCACTTTTTTTTTAATTTAAAAAAATACAAGTACAAAAACATATTGACAGACACCAATTAGCATAAAAAATAGTACAATCACAACTAATCTATAGACAAGGTGATATGATCTCAACAGTAGTTGCACGTTTTAATAATAGCAAACACATATGCCCTCATACCTATAGAACAAGTTACCTTTTTCCCTCCCAATTATGTTATGACAAATTTTAAATATCATTAAATATTAATATAGTATTACTCTCTTTAGTAGGAGTTAAATCATTTTATTTTAAAAGTAAAATTTCTAATCAGCTGATCATTCTAAATTCTTTCAGTTTGTACTGCTGGTTTAAGTCAAGCTTTATCAGATGATTTCATGACTTGAGTTTCAAGTTCCAGAGGACATCTGTGAAAGAAATTTTATTAATTTCTTCAGCATAGTTTTTTATCATTAGTCTACAGATGTTACATCACAGTGTTTTAGAATCAGTCTCCTATATATACATGATCTTTTAGGACTCTCAAGGTTTAGCTACTTTTTCTCTTAGTCTTTAACTTCGAGAATAGGTCTGCACAAACATTGGTAATGGAGAACATAAAGAAAACATTGAGGGTACCTGTATTCATATTTTAAGGCAGAATTGAACATTTCTTCATGCAGTTGTATAGTAACATCAGGATCTCATAGTAGTTCCCATCTTTTCCTTTGAGATGTGTGTTGTTATATTTCATAGCCTGGACTTGGACAACAAGTGGTCCTCCTGCCTCAGTCTCCCAAGTAACTGTGACCTCAGACCTGAGTCACCAAGCCTAGCTCTCATTGCCTTTTTAATTTTTGCTATGAAAGTATGAAAGCCAATTCTAAGATGTTCTGTAAACAGTTGTGGAAGACTGGAGAGTTTTGAACAGCGCTCCAGCTTAAGTAACCTTGGTAGAAAGCCCAAGAGGAGTGGCAGTACTTTAGGGTCAGAAGGATGGTTCGAATTTCCAAATGGCAAATTAAGTTATTTCCTGGGAGATCTTACTTATTCAGTCATTTATTTATTTATTTACTTATTTTTGTCTTTTTGAGACAGGGTCTCACTATGCAGTTCAGGTTGGCCTTGAGCTCACTTTGTAGTCCAGGCTGGTCTTGAACTCACAACGATCCTCCTGCCTCAGTCTCCTGAGTGCTGGGATTATAGGCGTGTGCCACTACATCCAGCTGAGATCTTATTTATAATACAATTTCCTTTTTAAAAATTTTGATTGGTACTTGCTTATAGTAGATAATGATTATATTCTTTATGGGGAGTTGGTACACGTACACAACACATCCTAATTCTTTTTTCTTTCCCTTCCCCACTACTTCTCCCTTCTTTCCTCTTTTGGTCCCCTTTCCTTTTGCAAAAATCTCTCCCCACTTCCTGTTATCTATTTTCTTTTGCTCTTTATTTATATTTTGGGTTTCTTATATAAGAGAAACTATGCAATATTTAAGGTTGGGTATCTGATCTATTTCACTCAAATTACAATCTCAAAAATGACCCATTTATCCTTCTTTATGGCAGAGTAATATTCCATTGTGTATAAGTGCCACATTTTCTTTCTTCATTCATCTGTTGAGGGACACATAGGCTACTTTCAAGATTTAGTTGTTAGAAATTGTGTTGCTATAAACATGGTTATGCATTTTGTATACTGAAATGATCCTTAATACACAGAAATTACCTCTTCAATGATTAATACACAATGAAAATCTTAAAAAGACAATGGAAAGGATCACAGGTATCAGGTATATAGGGCCTCTTGTCTTTAGAAAAAGTAGATGTGCCAATTTAGGCCACTTTATTGTCACATGTATGTGTGTTTTTATTTTTCTCAGAAAAGACTTAAATGTCTGTAATCTAAAGGACTATAAAAGCAGTCATCCTTACAATGTTACCTTATAACTGAAGATTTTTTTAAGAAAATAAAGATGTTAATCATATAACCTTGTATTTAAGTGTGTCGCCTTGCCAAGGGCGTAGAAAGCAGGCCTCCTCACTGACTGCTTCTGTGGTTCTAAACCAGTTTCAATGAGACTAGAACAAAACAAAGCCAAAAAAAGCAAATTTTTCTGGAAGACAGTTTACAAATAGCCCCTTAAATTAATTGATTGTTTCTGGCTGTACTCTGGACTTTATTTTGCTAGCCATGATTGAGCAACTGTAAATTACTGCTATATTAATGTTTTAAAGCACCGAGATAGTCTAATTCTAACTTTAATTATGTTTGCAATCATCTGTTTGAAATAAATTTATGTCTGAACAGCTATTGAAACTGTTAAATTTACAGATATTCATGACAGCTTTGTACTGTGGAATTGGTTAATAAAAAACAAAAAGTTTCACTTTTGTTCAATAAATTGCTAAGTAATGTCAATAAATAAGTATGAATATTAGGCAGTGCAAAAAATTAATTGGTCATAATCATTGACAATAATTCTGCTTTGAGAATTCTTCTTAAAGAGATAACTATACATAAATTCACAAGGTAAATAAAAAAATATTATTTTAAACCACTACATTAGCTGTAATAAGGAAGAATTGGAAATCAGCCATAGGTCTATTGGTAGGAGACCTTTAAATCGTGGTAAACATTTATGCAAAGGACCATTATTTATGATAATAGGTTTTTCACTTTGTATTAGTTACAGATCATTGGGTTTCATCTTGTCAGATTCACACATGTATGTCACAGGCTTTGAGCAGCTGCTCCCCTCGTCACTTCTCTCCCCCAACACCCTCCTGGGCTCATTCGGTGGGGCGGAGCCATGTGTGTAATATATATTGTATCCAGTGCCTCCACCAGCTGCGCCTCTATGTCTCCCCTCCTCACCTTTATTCCCTTCTGCTTGTCTAATAAGAGTCTTTTCCACTTTCTTGAGATCATCTTCGGGTTCCACATATTAGGGGGAACTTGTGATATTTGCTGTTCTAAGTCTGGCTTATTTCATTCAAATTGATGATCTCCAGACCCATCTATTTCTCTGCAAATGACAGAATTTCATTCTTGGCTCATCTGTTGATAGGCACTGTTATGGTTGATACATTGTGTCAACTTGGGGAGTCTAGAGGTTTGGCTGAGTGATTCAGCAGGAAGCTGGGGTACATACTGTGTACACATCCTGAGCCTGTGGAAGAGGAAGTGCTGGAGATTGTGTGAGAGCTACACATCCCCTGGGTGGGGGTAGCTGTTTACAATGTAAGGGAAGAGAAGAGGCTGCTTGCAGCCATTCCTCCCTTTTTCTTGGTTTTTTTTTGCTGTGCTCTGTTGCCTTGAACAGTTTGTTCTCTGCATGTGCCACTCTGTCTCTGAACCAGCCAAGTAAGGACTGAGAACTCCACGAATTGTAAGCTAAATAAACCTTTCCTTCCTCCATTTTGGGTGTTGGGTATTTTGTCAACAATGAGAAAAAAGTAACCAAGACAGAATTTGGTACCAGGAGTGGGGCCATTGCTGTGACTATACCTGACTATGTGGTTCAAGAGCCTTTGGAAATGGCTTGTGGGAAGTGTTTGGAAAGGTTCAGAGATGTCGCCTGAAAGAGATGCACTGGAACACCTTCGGCTGTTCTGTATGGGTGATTCTGGTCAGAGCTTGGAAGACCAGAAGGCTGATAGACATCCTGCCAGTAAGAACCGAGTTTGGAAGGTTTCTGTTGGAAAGAAGGACTGCATCGGCTGTTGGACTCCAAATGATATATGTTATGGCTTGGCAGAAAGTTTGTCTGCATTTTTCTCATGTCCAGAGCCTTTGCCTAAAACGGAGATTAAGGGCAGCAGCAAACTGATTAATCCGGCAAAAGAAATTTCAAGGCAGTCGAATGTTGGGGTAGTGGCATGGCTATTGTTGGGGGCTTTTAACCAGATTTATATTGACAATCAAGAGCAAAGAGCCCAGCAGGATGACTTAAAATATTGTCAGTTTGGCCAGAAAGGAACCTCCAGTAAAACTCTTCACTGCAAAGATAAGGATGAGATCTCAATTGCTGAGAAAGAACAAGAGAATGGAAAAGATGGCCTAAGGACATCACAAGCAGCAAGTCTCCAACCTTTGCAGTCTCAAAACTGCAAAGGTGAAAGACCTTGCCTTGAGAAGGAAGCTAAAGAGCACCATCTTTCAGAATGGCGGCAGCGGTGGCCACACCAGGTTCCAAAATGGAGGCGGCATAGAGAATTTGCTCCTCAGAATTGGATTCAGTGTGCCCAGCGATCCAGGCACTCGATCCCTATGGCCAAGAGAGAGAAAAGTTTGGCTCCAGAGAAAAGTTTTGCTCCCGGTGGCAGCAGACCTTGGCATCATCCACGTGGCCCTGGCTTTAGGTGCAAAGAAAATACAAGAGTTCTGAGGTTAAAGAGGCTTCCACCCAGATTTCAGAAGGCCTGGGAGGCCAAGCAGTGTGCCCCTGAGAGGGCAATGGCGAATGTGAACAAAAGATGCCCTGCAGACCTCGGAAGTTTAGAAAAGACAGGACTGTGGATCATCTAAGAAAAGCTGCAAAGAGGGAGCAAAGCGAGGCTAAGAGAGAAGCTCTTGGAGCTGTAACCACCAGAAGTGCCATAGGGGTGGACTCATGCATGCTCTTTGGAGCTCACAATGTGCCACAAGTTGTTTCAGATGGTGCATGTGGAATTACAGGACACACTGTTAGGCCTGCTGGATTTTGGACTTGCTTTGGTTGCAATGCTCTATATTCTCCTGTTGGTATGTTTGGAATGGTAATGTTTATTTTGTGCCTTTAAATGTTGGAAGTGTTTAATTTTCATTTATGGGGGCAAAATGTTATGGTTGTAATATAAGCATGTCTTTGTATCTGGAAACTGGTTTAAGGAAATGTGTCTGGTTGCCAAGCTGACAAGGGGTGGAATATTATGGTTGATACATTATGTCAACTTGGGGAGTCTAGAGGTTTGGCTGAGTGATTCAGCAGGAAGCCAGGGTACATACTGTGTACACATCCTGAGCCTGTGGAAGAGGAAGTGCTGGAGATTGTGTGAGAGCTACACACCCCCTGGGTGGGGGTATCTGTTTACAATGTAAGGGGAGAGAAGAGGCTGCTTGCAGCCATTGCACCCTTTTTGCTGGTTTCTCTTGCTGTGCTCTGCTGCCTTGAACAGTTTGCCCTCTGCATGTGCCACTCTGTCTCTGAACCAGCCAAGTATGGACTGAGAACTCCACGAATTGTAAGCTAAATAAACCTTTCCTTCCTTCATTTTGGCTGTTGGGTATTTCGTCTCAGGAACGAGAAAAAAGTAACCAAGACAGGCACCTATGCTCGTTGCATGTCTTGGCTACTGTGAATTGTGCTCCACAGATGTGGGTATGCAGGTATTTCAGCCTTGCTGGTGAACCTTGCCGAGACCAAATACCCAAACTGCAACCCAAAACCCACTTATTTGTCCCAAAGTGCCAACATTGCCCCCACGTGCACTGTTACCTGACGCTTGGCTAATGGAGTGATGCAGGGGCAACTTGGCTGTGTGCTGACCCAGAAGGCTCTACATGCCCACTGCAGCATTTGTGCCACAGGCTCACCACCACTGCTCTGAACTATGCTGACTTTGACTGCTTCTTGTAGATTCCAAGGAATGGTATAGCTGGATCAAATGTTAGCTCCATTTTTAGTTTTTTGCAGAAATGATGTACTGATTTCCACAGTAGTTGTGCTCATTTATATTCCTACCAGGTGCCTTTGCCCCCCATCCTTGTCAGCATTTACTGGGTTATTGTATGCTTTTTTTTTTTTTTTTTTTGTCTTTTTGAGACAGGGTTTCACTTTTCAGTTCAGGCTGGCCTTGAATGCACCTTTTAGCCCAGGTGCATCTCGAACTCACAGCAATACTCCTACGTCAACCACACCCGGCTTGGGGTATTTTTGTGTGTGTGGATTTGTGATGATAGCCATTCTGATTGAGGTGAGATGGAATCTCAATGTAGTTTTGATTTGCATTTCCCTAATGGCTAAAGATGTTGAACATTTTTTCACATATTTACTGGACATTGTACTTTTCCTTTTGAAAATTGTCTTTTCATTTCATTTACTTAGCCAGGTGTGGTGGTGCATGCCTGTAATCGCAGCACTCACAGACAGGAGTTCAAGACCAGCCTGGGCTACAAAGTGAGGTCAAAGCCAGCCTGAGCTGTATAGTGAGACCCTGTCTCAAAAAAGACAAAACAAATTCATTTACTTATTTACAGATTAGGCTATTTGATTTTTGATATTAACTATTTGTGTTCTTCTTATTTTAGATATTACTGCCAGGTCAAAAATAGTAGCTGGCAAAGATTTTCTCCCATTCTATAGGTTGTCCTTTCACTCTGTTACTAGCTTTCTTTGGTCTGCAAAAACAGAAAACAAAACACACAAAAAAAACCCAAACATCAATTTGATGTACTCACATTTGTTAATTCTCATCATTTCCTATGCTAGTAGATTCCTAATAAGGACACCTTTGCCTGTGCCTGTGGCTTACAGTGTTATCTCTGTTTTACTTTAGCATGTTTCTCAAAGTTTTCACCCTTATACCTAGATCTTTCATGCACTTTGAATGAATTTTTGTACAATGTAAGAAATTTGAATCTTGCTTTATTTAACCTTCCTGAAGTGGGTATCCAGCACTGTTTGTTAAAGAGGGAGTCTTCCCTTCAAAGTGTATGTTTGGCTCCTTGTCCGCTATCAGAAAGTTATAGTGGCCTGAGTTTATTTCTGTGCCCTTTGTTCTGTTCCCTTGGTTTACCTGTCTATTTTTTGTGCCAGGAATATGCTGTTTGTGTTATTATCTCTTTGTAGATTAATTTGAAATAATGTATCGTGATGTCTCCTGCCTTGCTTTTTTTGGTTTACCATTGCTTTAGCTATCCTGGATCTTTTGTGTTTGCATATGAATTTCAGGGTTGTTTTTGTAGTTCTATGAAGACTTGTATTTTGATGGAGAGCATTCAATTTGTAGATCACTTTTGGTAATATGGCCACTTTTATAAATTTTAAAAGTAAAAATGAAAAAATATTGACAAACAGAAAGTCATTTACAAAGTAGCACAAAAATAGTACATGCAAAACTGAATTACAGACAAGGTGACAGGGAATTAAAAATGGTTGTTGTATTACATATTGATAACTTCAAAGTGTATACTCAGGAAAACAAATATGGACATGTAAGATTGATCAGTCATTAACTGTTCCTTACAATAAAGTGACGGAAGTCAGTAGTACAACTATGTTAGATGTCCTGCATATACATACATACACACATAATTATCCCTTTCTTCCTTTTCTCTTTCCCCTCATCCCAGTTGCTTTTTACTTTTGAGCAGTTTTATTTGACACTGCTTATCATACCTCCTAAGTTATATTCACAATATTAGGTTCTTACACTTGTGATACAATATGTGGCTTACATATACATATCTGATTTATTTCACTTATGACTATGGGTTCTAATTGTGACCATTTGCCTATAAAAGCCTCAAATTTGTCCTTCTTTATAGCTGAGTAATATTCCATTATATAAAAATACCACAATTTTTTTAAATTTTAAAGACAAATGAATGGAGACATACTAACCAGAACAAGCCATAAACAATATCAAAAATACAAAATTATACAAAATATAGCAGGGAATTAGCACCGGATGATGTCATCTTCACCCTAGTTAACACACAAACATTAAAGGAAATACCAAATTATAGAGAAGATACTAGGGAATCAGCACTGGATGCTGCTTAACATGAAGTTATCTTCACTTCTGGTAATACAAAAACAATTGAGGAAATACAAATTATAGAGAACATAGAAGGGAATTAGCTCTGGATGCTGTCCTACATAATGTTACCTTCACATGTTACTCAGTTACACAGATGATGGCCCATTTGATCATTCAATTTTCTCCTCCCTCATCTCTGTTGCCCTACCACTCAGTCAGTCATCTTCCCTGTGATAATAACTGTATTCCTGGGTTTATCTATACCCCTGGACTCTCGCCTTGGGAAGAGATATAGCTACCTCAGACTATACTATAGCATACATGGGTATATACAAATTGCCATAGTTGGAGGTGGAAAAGCACCTATGCTCACAGCGGACCTCCTGGCTCCGCCCCATCGCCGTGGTACGGGTGGGGGCGGGTCCAGTCCGTGGTACGCCCTCAGCAGGATCCACAGAGGAGCAGCCGTGGGGCCCTCAGTGGAGCAGCCACGGGGCCCTCAGGGGAGCATCCGCGGGGCACACGCCCCCGTCAGGTGCCCTTGGCGACCCCTTTGGCTCTGTCCCGTTGCCTCGATGCCAGAGGCCCTTTCTTCTCCTCCTCCCTCCTCCTGATCTCCAGTATTACTGTTCCCCAACCCCTTGAAGCTGGGCATTGGACGAACTTACGATGCTTGGCACAAGGGCTTGAAATCTCCCCAGCCCGTTCTCACTGTGTTAGTTCAGGGTATGAACTGAGTTTAAAGATTAGTTCTAGAATAGAGTTGGAGGATTTTCTCGGGTCTGCTGTATAGGGTATGTTGTTGTTTTTCAGACTCCCGGTCTGCTGCTTTTCATCTAATTTGTTACTATGGGTTCATGCAAGGTTCATATGTGCAAGCTGTAAGGAGACCCTCTTGGTGCTCACATTAATAGTTTGGGGTGAGTCCTGAAGGCCGTGGATTCGTCCCATTGTTGCCAGGAACAGGCAGTGCTTGCTCAAGCTGCCAAGACTCAAGGTGCTCCCAGAGAGAGTTCAGGGTGGGAGCTGAGTTCTGGCAACCCAGCTCGTGCTTCCTGCCTGATGTTGGAGTGAGAAGGGCATGGAGCCATGCAATCCACCTCCATCTGCATCTTCCTCCCGTTGCAGTGCTGGAGCCCCTGTCTGCTCCCTGGCTGGGTCCCTGGGATCTACCGTGGCTCGCTGCTGAGGTTCCCCTCTGCTCTCCGCCGTTAGCGGCTCACCCAGCGGAGAGGCAGGGGGTCACTGCCTCGAGGCAGGTGCAGAGCCGGGCATGGTGGGCTGTGTATTAGTTGCACTGATTCTCTCCAGGCACTGATTAGGAAGGTTGCCACAGGGTGGTGACTCTGGCCCAGTGGCTGTTGAAACCTCTCATTCTCACACTGGGTTTGACAGCTGCTTTTGACTGCCATTGCCTCCTTTCCTGGCTGCACCCTCCTCTCTCCAGCCCTGGACCAGCTCTCGGAAGTCCACTCTCCCCTGGCTGAGTCGGGAGGCTTCCATGAGCATGGACCTCCAAAGCTGAAGCTGCGAATGCCGGAACGAGGGCACAGGCCATGGGTGTGCTTGGAGTGGTGACTTCCTCCTTCTCCTCTCCCTTTGACTGCGCCATGGCGGATCTCCAATCCTTTCCTCCAGAAGAGGTTTTTCTTAGTCTTTCTGAGGGCTTCAATTCCCATTTCAGATCCTTCCTGAGTTCAGGATACCCACCTCTTTCCCTTCTGTCCTTCACATGTTGCTATATCCCTATATTCCTTTGTCTGAGTGGCATTCCTCTGGGAGGTTCTCTCTCCGCTGCCTACCCGGTTGTCATCTTGAAGTCCTCTCATAAAATTTATTTAGTTATTTGTTACTTTCTAGTGAATTGACCATTACATTTCTAAAGTTTTGAAATGGCCAACAGACCATAGAAAGATACTACTTTAGGCACCTGCTTGAAACCAACAGCTATAGAAAACTGCTGGCCTTGATTCAGGGCCATTAAAAATGCCACAATTTTTTAATCCAGTCCTCAGTGGATGGACATTTGGGTTGCTTCCACGATTTACCCATTACATATTGTGCTTCTGTGAACATGGATGCACATATATTGCTGTGATATGATGTTTTCAGACCTTGTGGGAAAATACGCAGAAGGGGAATAGCTGGGTTGAATGGGACCTCTAGGATTCGTTGGCTGAGGAATCTCCAAACCGATCTCCACAGTGATTTCACTAGTCTGCATTCCTACCAGCAGTGCGGAAGAATTCCTATTTCTTCACAGCCTTGTCAGCATTTGTTATTCCTTGATTTCTTACTGATAGCATTTCTCACTGGGGTGGGATCAAATCTCAATGTTGTTTTCATTTGCATTTCTCAAATGACTAACGAAGATGAACATTTTTTTCATATACTTATTTGCCATTTGTATTGCTTCATCTGAGAAGTGTGTATTCATCTCAGATGCCCATTTCTGGATTGGGTCTTTGAATTTGGAGAGGTTGATGTTTTTAATTCTTTCTATGTTCTAGATAGAAGACCTTTGTCCAGGGGGCATCCAGCTAAGATTTTTTTCCAATCTGTGGGTTTTCTTTTTACTCTGCTGGTGATTTCTTTAGATGTGCAAAAACTTTTCAGTAAGATGACGTCCCAGTTGTTGATTCTTTGAAGTATTTCCCTTGTGGTTTCGTTTTTGTTCATGAACTCTCTGCCTACTCCTATATCTTCAAGATTTTTACCTACTTTCTCTCCCAATAGAGTTAGTGTTTCTCTTTTAATATTGAGATCTGTGGTCCATTTTGACTTGAGTTTGGTGCATGGTGATATACTTGGGTCTAATTTTAGTCTTTGGTAGGTGGCAAGCCAGTTTTTCCAGCACCAGTTATTAAAGAGGCTACCTTTCTTCCAGTGAGCTTGTTTGGCCCCTTTGTCAAAAATTAGGTGACTGAGTGTGTTTGAGGTTGTATCTGCATCTTCCAGTTTGTTCCATTGATCCTCAGGTCTGTTTTTTAGCCAGTACCAGGTTGATTTCATTACAGTAGCTTTGTAGTATAATTTCAGGTCAGGGATTGTGATTCCACCTGACTTGTCCTTGTTGCCCAGGATTGCTTTTACTATTCTGAGTCTTTTCTGGCTTCCAGGTGAATTTAAGGCATGTTTTCTCTAGATCTGTGAGGTATGTTAATGGTAGTTTAATGGGAATTGCATTGAATGTGTACAACAATTTTGGTAGTATGGCCATTTTCACAATGTTGGTTCTTCTTAACCGTGAGCAGGGCATGTTTTTCCATTTATTGAAATTTTCATTGATCTCTTTTTTCAGAGTACTGTAGTTTTCATTGAATGAGTCTTTTATTTGTTTTGTTAGACTGATTCCTAAATATTTCAATTTCTTGGATGCTATTGTAAAAGATATTGTTTCCTTAATTGCCCTCTCAGTCTGTTTGTTGTGTATAGGAATGCTATTTATTTTTGGGTGTTGACTTTGTATCCAGCTACTCTCCTGAATGTGTGAATTAATTCAAGGAGTCTTCTTGTGGAGTTTTTGGGGTCTTCCATCTAAAGTATCATGTCATCTGCAAACAGTAATAATTTCACTTCTTCCTTTCTTATCCTTATTCATTTTATTTCTCTCTCTCGTCTAATTCCTCTGGCTAATGCTTCCAGAGCTATGTTGAATAGCACTGGTGACAGTGGACATTCTTGTCTTGTTCCTGACTTTAAAGTGAAAGCTTTCAGTTTTTGTCTATTTAATATGATATTGGCTTTTGGTTTGTCATAGATGGTTTTGATCAGCCTGAAGTAAAGGCCATCTATTCCTATTTTTTCTACGTTTTTTAATATGAATGCATGTTGACTTTATCAAAAGCTTTTTCCACATCTATTGAGATGATCATGTGGTTTTTGTCTTTGGTTCTATTGATATGGTGTATTACATTAATTGATTTTTGAATATTGAACCATCCCTGCATTCCTGGAATGAATCCAACCTGGTCATGGTGTATAATTTTCCTTATGATTCACTGCATTCTATTTGCTAGTATTTTATTGAGTATCTTTGAATCTATGTTCATTAGCAAGATTGGACTCTAGTTCTCTTTATTGATTGGGTCCTTCTCTGTTTTGTTATCAGTACAATATTTGTGTCCAGAAATGAGTTTCGGAGAATTGCTTTCTTTTCAATTTCATTGAAGCATTTGAGGAGTGCTGGCATCAAATCTTCTCTGAATGTTTTATAGAATTCTGCCCTGAATCCATCAGGGCCTGGGCTTTTCTTTGAAGGTAAGTTTTTAATGATATTCTCAATCTCATTAATTGATATTGGGTTGTTCAGAATTTTTGTATCTTCTTGATTCAATTTTGGTAATTCGTACATTTCTAGGAATCTGTCCATTTCTTCTGAGATTTCTGTCCTATTGGAGTAAAGATTTTCAAAGTAGGTATTAATGATCTTTTGAATTTCTGTGGGATCTGTAGTGATTTCATCCTTTTCATTCCTTATTGCATGAATTTGAGTTCTTTCCTTCTTTCTTATAAGGTTGGCTAGGGCTTATCAATTTTATTTATTCTTTTGAAGAACCAACTCTTTGATTCACTTATTTTTTTTTGTAGTGTTTGCTTCATCTCAGTTGCATTAATTTCTGCCCTGAATTTTATAATCTCCTCCCATTTTTGGGCTTTTCGTTTGGCTTGTTCTTTTTCTAAAAGTTTGAGGTGTAGCATTAGGCTATTTATTTGCTCTCTTTCTGTTTTCTATATATGTGAGTTCATCACTACATATTTCCCTCTGAGGACTGCTTTCATTGCACCCCACAGATTCTGGTAAGTTGTATTTGCATTTTTGTTTGTAGGTATTTTTGAATTTTTTCTTTAATTTCTTATGTGACCCATTTGTTGGTCAGGAGGTTTTGTCTAATTTCCAAGTGTTTATGGTGTTTTTGGAGTTCCCTTTGTCATTAATTTCCAATTTCATTGCCCTGTGGTCAGATAATATGCATGGGATGATTTCAATTCTTTTTCATTTAGGTAGGTATGGTCTATGGGCTAGAATGTGGTCGATTTTAGAGAAAGCCTCATGTGCAGCTGAGAAAAATGTGTATTCTGATGTTGTGGGGTAGAACACTCTGTATACATCTACTAAGTCCATTTGTTCACACATTTGGTCAGTTCTGTCATTTCTTTGCTGAGTTTTTGTCCAGTTGACCTGTGTCTTTGCATCAAAGGAGTGTTTAGTTCCCCTATTACAGTAGTGTTATTAATTATTTGGTTTTTCGTGTCAAGATTTGATTTATGCAGTTTGGTGCTCCAGTATTTGGTGCATACGTGTTTGGGATTGTTATCTCTTCCTCTTGCAGCTTTCCCCTAACTCATGTGTAGTGGCTATCTTTATCTCTTTTGATTGTTTTTGGATTGAAGTTTACATTGTCTTCTAACCTAGTAGCTACCCCTGCTTTTTTCTGGGAACCTGTTGCATGGAGAATTGTTTTCCTTCCTTTAACTTTCAGTCTATGGATTTCCTTTTGAGTAAAATGTGTTTCCTATATACAGCAGATGGTTGGATTTTGTTTCTCAATCCACTCTGCCAGTCTGTTTTTTTGACTGGTGAATTGAGGCCTTTTACATTAATGGTTATAACTGTTACATGTTGAATTATTCTTGTCATGCTATTGTTGCTTTC
The DNA here is from genome assembly GCA_004027595.1 of Dinomys branickii. Classification (NCBI taxonomy): domain Eukaryota; kingdom Metazoa; phylum Chordata; class Mammalia; order Rodentia; family Dinomyidae; genus Dinomys; species Dinomys branickii. Next base: position 51,645 of record PVLD010008129.1, on the reverse strand, counting down.
CTGCTTTTGCTATCTGTTTACTTGCTTGTTCAGTTGAGGGTTCCTTTCTATTATTGTTCTTGAGATTATGGTCTCTTTTTTCTCTTTCTAGAATATCTTTTAGTGTTTTTTGCAATGCTGGTTTGGCACTCATGAAGTTCTTCAGTTGTTCTTTGCCATGGAAATATTTTATTTCTCCATTGAATTTGAAGGATAGTTTTACAGGATACATCAGTCTGAGTTGAAAGCTGTTTTGTCTCAGAATCTGTAATATCTCACTCCAAGCTCTTCTTGATTTCATGGTTTCTGTTGAGAAGTCTGCTGTGATTCGGATGGGCTTTCCTTTATAGGTGATTTGTTTCTTTTCTCTGGCAGCTTTTAATATTGTGTTCTTTTGCTGGATGTCTGGGATCTTGACTATTGTATGTCTGGGTGTGGTTTTATTTGGGTTAGGGCTCACTGGGGTTCTGTATGCCTCGATTAACCACATTTCAGTATCTTTTACCGTTCTTGGGAAATTGTCTGCTGTTATTTCTGCAAATATTCTTTTTATAACATTGGTGTTGCCTCCTGCTGTTTCTTTGACTCTTATTACTCGGGTAGTATTTGTTTTTGCCTCATCTTGCAGCTGATGGATTGATTTTTCCTGGATGCTTGATGACTTGAAGAGATCCTTCCTTTTGGGGTCACTAGCTGCTTTGCTGTCTTCAAGATCTGAAATTCTATCTTCAGCTTCATTCAAGTGGTTTTGCAAGCTTTCAGTGGAAGTTTTCATTTCCTGGAAATGTCTTTGAGTCTGTTTCTTGCATTTTAATTCATTCCTAAATTGCTCATGTAACAACAAATCCATTTGTTTCCTATGTTCTTCTATTCTTTTATCTGTTTCTTCACTATATGTGTGGAGCATTTCTTCCATTATTACAATCTCTTCTGTGGCTTGATGGAGTTGTTTCTTTACTTCAGATGTGATCATTTCAGAAACTGAAGGTATGTGGCTTTCTAGTTCTCCTGTATCGTTTCCTGGACTTTCCTGGGTGGAATTGAGTTCTGAGACTGCATTTTGCTCCTCTGTCATGTCATTTTGGATGTCAGATGAAAAGTATTGAGCTACAAACTACCCAGGCAGCTCACAGAGGACTCTGGCGACCCTATTTTACCTGGATATCAAACTTATCCCAAGATTGTAGCAGACTGAATCACTGGGCCAAGGAACCGCAGACAGTTGCTGGGGTGCCAGGCTCAGAGCATACCTGTGATGGTGGGGGAATGTTGTCCCACCAGGCAGAGCACTGGCACGGGCCTTAACCAGTGGGAGATCCACAGGGAAGTCTGCTTCTGTGGCACTGCCAAGCTGGGCTCTCTCTCTGCGGGAAATTCTCCCAGGCGTGGCTGCTCTCGTATTTTATTTTTATCTGTTACCCTCTTTGCCCTGCCTCATCCCCCTGGCTTTTCTTTTTTAGTTCAGTGCACTATAATATATTTTGCTCATATCCATCCCTCCATTACCTGCCCTGATAATAGCTTTTATGTGGCATACAGATCTATGGTGACATTAAAAATGATGCACAACCTATCAGAAAATGGAAACATTGATTTCAGGGTAGTATTCATAAAATGACCTCTCTTTTTAAAAAGATAGTATAGGTTGTAGATATTTATTGTCTGGAAGTATATTCATCAAAAATTTGTGTTACTCATCTCTGTGATACAGTTTTTGGAATTTTGTTATTCTTGTAGTCCATATATATTGCTTCCTTTGTAATAAAATCCAGTAAGTCTTCTTAAAAAATTAAAAGTAAAAATGATAAATGACAGTTATTAACAGGGGAAGATAGACAACACACAGGAAGTGAACAATAAATTTTATTAGAAGCCATGTGTAGACTTCCTGTGCAGTTCTTGCAGGCTGAAATTTAGTGGACAGTTAGGTAAATGTCATTGCAGAAAGACTGCAAAAAAATTATAAACTACTGTTAGTAATTAAGAGTTGTATGAAACTACTAATTTTCATTTCATGACTATGCATGCATTAAAAATAGAACTTGTATTTTTAAGGAGACTTAGCTGTTTTGGTTAGATTGGAATTGGTAGAAACATTTAAGTAGCTTTGATTTAGATGATTTGATACCCTGGAATCTTATTTCATTGATTCTGTACAGCAAACAGCTATATTCTGTAGGTTTTAAGTTCATACAAAACAAAATCATGACATTCAAGCATTGTGCGTTACATAAAGGAGTAACGAGAGTGTATGAGAACTAAGCTTCAGTGCTAAAGTTTTCTTCAGGATGTCACTTAAAAGACTCAATGTTATCGGAAGAGTGAAATTAAACTCGATAATTCAGCGAATATTTTTGAGGACATGACATAATGTGAGGCTACTAGTTCAGAGTCTTTAAGGGAAAAACAAGACACAAAGTATGAAAAGGTGCTTCTACTTAAACAAATGCAAAATATTCTTAGAAAATAGACAATGTAGTAACTAATGATGAAAGATGCAGAAACAGAATCTATGCCTTACATTATGACTACTACCTATCGAGTTCAAAATTTTTTCCCACTTTACTTGCATTTATAGCCTACAAAAAATTATTGAAAAACACCTTCCTTTCTCAGTCCTATAGACACAGGCACACACACACACATACATGCACATACATACACACACCAGTCTGTAATATTTCAGATGTATTAGCAAATCTTGGACAGAAAGAAGCAATCTGCCTTTAATCTGAAATTATTAGCACCTACATTTACATTCTAAGTGGGAAATTAAGATGGGAGGAATGGAAGGTGATTGAAAGATAGGACTCTCTGTGTTCAGAGATATTTTTATGAAAAATTGAATTATGGGATGTTACAGCACCCTAACTTATTTTATCTTCCGGGAATGTGTTACTTTTTTTTGTTATTTTCAGACAGGATTTCACTGCACAGTTCATGCTGGCTTTGAATGTACTTTGTAGCCCAGGCTGGCCTTGAATTTACAGTGATCCTACTATCTCAGCCTTCCAAGTACTGGGATTACAGGCATGTGCCACCATGCTCAGCTAAGAAACATATTACTTTGAGTCTTATATGGTGAAAATCTTAAAGATAGAAAATGACCCAAAGGTGATCCAATTTATCTGTATATGTTTTACTGTAAAACCTTTTTATTCATAATTATGACCAATAATCCTTCAATTTTCACTTGCATTACATCACCACCAGTGATGGTGTGATAGTTTGTGATCTGCCAATTTTATTTTTGATAATTTTAACAGTTTTCTTTCTCAGAACAAAATATATGAAATTGACAGTGGAAATTAGAATGGTAAAATGCTAAGAATGTGGCATGTTCAGGCAACTCTGTTACCTCAGTCTAGTTATTTTATTCAAATATTAGTACGTCTGTGTGGACTTAAGACAGACAGACCATCTTTCTGAATTTGCTTTCTCCTCTTTAAACTATGGATTCTAGTAATAAGAGCAAAAGTGTTGGGCTGGTTAATTGTGCAAAGTTAAGTTGGATTTCTTACGGATACTTTTTTAAATTAATGGCTCAATGCTTTATATGTAAAAATTGAAATTCTTAAAATGCTAGAGTGAAAAAAGTGCTTCTAAGTAAGACGTTTTAAATACAGCAGCAATCAGTGAAAAGACTAAGCAACTGACTATATAAGAATTACAAAACATGCTCTGTGGAGCATATAAGTCATGGAAGAAAAAATGATATATTTATCTACATAATATTAAGAGACAGGCCAATTCAAACTGTCAAAACTTAGGAACTTTAAAATGTGTGAATTAGTTTTCAGTGTTACTCATAATTAAAGTTATAGGAAAATTAAATATAATTTTTCAGCTGCCAATTGGCAAGGTCAAAACAATTTGAAGAAATGGTATTACTGAGGATGTGAGGAGACAATCTCATTAAAAAGTTGACTCAGGCTGGGAATGCTGCTCAGTGCTTGCCCAGCAGGCACCAGGCACTGGAGTTGACCCTCAGTACTGAAAAAAAAATCTGCTATTGATATTGTAATGATGATGCTGAGAGTAAAAAATGTAAAAGTGACATTATATGCAAACATCTACTGAAATATCTTAAGTGGATGCCCACAAAATGTTAATGGGAGAATTAAATGGAATTTCTCTGAGCAACAATTTGAGTGAAATTAGTAAACTGAAAATATGACTTGTAATATCACTTACCAATTTTGCTTTTGAGTGTCTAGATAAAAACACGTTCACGTAGTTTCACAAGGAGGTGTGGGCAAGGAAGGCTTAGAATCACCATAAACCCAAAACAACCTAAAAAATAAGTGTTGGTCCATTCCTATGAGACAGTGATACATGGAACTAAAATTCGAGGGTACATGTCACACATGCAAGCATTCCATACTTACCAGACACAGTGTCAACTGAAGACACATTACAAAACATGTCATTCCTGTTTATGTCTTGAAATAAACATACAAACAACTATTTTCTGAAAATATATACAAGAAACTAAACATGTGTGCATGCACAAGTGTTTGAACCCACACACTGGGGATCAAACATAAAACTTGGTGCATATTAAGCATGTATTCCATGACTGAGCTACACCTCTGACCCTTTAGTAATGATTTTTCCATGGAGTAAGATTATGCTCAGTTAAAAAGGGGAGACTGAGTTAATTAGGTATTACTTTACACTGTTTGAATTGATTTTCTTCTATATTATTTAAAAAATTTATTTGTATTTATTAACATGTTTGCAGTGCATAATGTTTACACTCCTTGTGGGGAGTTGGTCCATGCACATAACCCATCCTCATTCCTTTTTCATCGTCTCCCTATATCATCTGTCTTTATTTTGCTTTTCATTTATGTTCTGGGTTTCTCATATAAGAGAAGCCATGCAATATTTAGGCCTGTATGTCTGATTTAGTTCACTTAATCTTTTTTTTTTAATTTTAAAGACAAAAGAATGGAGACATATACACAAGAATAAGCCATAAACGATACAGAAAATACAAAATTATACGGAATATAGTAGGGAATTACCACTGGGTGTTGTATTACATAATGTTATCTTCATATTAGTTAACACAAAAACATTAAAGGAAATACCAAATTATAGAGAAGATAGAAAGGAATTTGCACTGGATGCTGTATAATATAAAGTTATCTTCACTTCTGTTAATACAAAAAAAATTGAGTAAATACAGAATTATAGAGAACACAGAAGGGAATTAGCTCTGGATGCTGTCCTACATAATGTTACCTTCACCTTTGTTACTCAGTTACACAGATGATGGCCCATTTGATCATTCAGTTTTTCTCCTCCCTCATCTCCGTTGCCCTACCACTCAATCAGTCATCTTCCCTGTGATAATAACTGTACTCCTGGGTTTATCTA
>PVLD010008129.1:0-46181 GCA_004027595.1 Dinomys branickii | reverse complement strand
TCTTCAGAAGACATATAGCTACCTCAGATTATACTATAACATACATACTATAACATACTATACTATAACAGACTATACTATAACAAACTGCCATGGTCGGAGGTGGAAAAGCACATATGCTCACAGCGGACTGCCCAGCTCCACCCCGTCGCCGTGCTATGGGTGAGGGTGGGTCCAGTCCGTGAGGTGCCCTCAGCAGGGCCCTCAGCAGAGCAGCCGCGGGGCCCACAGCAGAGCAGCCACGGGGCCCACAGCAGAGCAGCTGCGGGGCCCACTGTGGGGCAGCCGCGGGGCCCACTGCGGAGCAGCCACCAGGGCCCACTGTGGAGCAGCCACCAGGGCCCACTGCAGAGCAGCTGCAGGGTCATGCAAGGTTCATATGTGCAAGCTGTATGGAGACCCTCTTGGTGCACACATTAATAGTTTGGGGTGAGTCCTGAAGACCGTGGATTCGTCCCATTGTTGCCAGGAACAGGTGGTGCTTGCTCAAGCCACCGAGACTCAAGGTGCTCCCAGAGAGAGTTCAGGGTGGGAGCTGAGTTCTGGCAACCCAGCTCGTGCTTCCTGCCTGATGTTGGAGTGAGAAAGGCGTGGAGCCATGTGATCCACCTCCGTCTGTATCTCCCTCCTGTTGCAGTGCTGGAGCCCCTGTCCGCTCCTCGGCCAGATCCTTGGGAGCTGCTGTGGCTCACCGCTGAGGTTCCCCACTGCTCTCTGCCGGTAGCTGCTCACCCAGCTGAGAGGCAGGGGCCCACCATCTCGAGGCAGGCGCAGAGCCGGGCGTGGTGCACTGTGTACTAGTTGCACTGATTCTCTCCAGGCACTGATTAGGAAGGTTGCTGCAGGGTGGGGACTCTGCCCCAGTGGCTGTCACAACCTCTCATTCTCACACTGGGTCTGACAACTGCTACCAACCGCCATTGCCTCCTTTCCTGGCTGTGCCCTCTTCTCTCCAGCCCTGGACCAGCTCTCGGAACTCCGCTCTCCCCTGGCCGAGTTGGGAGGCTTCCGTGAGCGTGAGCCTCCGAAACTGAAGCTGCGAATGCCAGAACGAGGGCGCGGGCCATGGGTGTGCTTGGAGCGGTGACTTCTTCCTTCTCCTCCCCCTCAGACTGCACCATGGCGGATCTCCAATCCTTTCCTCCAGCAGAGGTTTTGCTCAGTCTTTCCAAGGGCTTCAATTCCCATTTCAGATCCTTCCTGAGTTCAGGATACCCACCTCTTTCCCTTCTGTCCTTTGTCTGAGTGGCATTCCTCTGGAAGGTTCTCTCTATTGCCTACCCGGTCGCCATCTTGAAGTTCTCTTGTAAAATTTATTCAGTTATTTGTTACTTTCTAATGAATTGACCATTACATTTCTAAAGTTCTGAAATGGCCAACAGACCATAGAAAGATACCACTTTAAGCTCCTGCTTGAAACCAACCGCTACAGAAAACTGCTGGCCTTGATTCAGGGCCATCATATTTTTCATCTTTGATAGGTAAAAATTAGCTTAGTATCTACAAATGCAGCAGCTTGATTTTTCAGTTAATAGCAAGGTATTCTGGAGATCTCACACCAGGATGTCCCCACTTCACAACTACATAGTACTGTGCTGTGTAATACAGACCACCAGGCCCCTATTGGTGGACACTTCTAATTTTTTTATGTGAATGTAGTGTTTTGGTGCTGGAAATCATGCTGTACTGAGTAAATTTCACATATGCCTTTCCATGCCTGTGCGGGTGTATTTATAGAGTAGGTCCTCTGAGTGCGATTTCTGGAGTAAGGAATAAAATGTAGCCATCATTTTGATAGTTACTGGTAGATAAATCCACCATCAACAGTATATAACTCATTGGCAGAGTGTGTTGTCAAACTTAGATTTCTGCCAGTCTGCTATATGAAATAAATAGTATCTCTTTAATCCCCTTATTCTGAGTGGGACTGAGCATCTTTTCATATGCTTATGGGCATTTCTATTGTTTTCTATAATTTAGCAGCTCTACCCTCTTGATGTTTTTTCTATGAAGTTACTGGTGTTTGTCTTCATAATTTTAGAAGCACTCTGCATAGGAGTCAAGTTATGCTTTTGTCTGTAGTACAAATGGCAAATACTTTTTACTTGTCTGTCACTTGTTCTGTGGCTTTGGAGTTTGGGGTGTTCTTTTCCCCATTCAAAAATTATGGTCACATTGTCTTTTCTAAACTTCACACAACACCAGAAAGTAACACAACTATCTGTTTTACAGAAGACATTGAATTATACATTCCTATAAGTAATTGTCCAAGAACACACAAATCCAGCCACAGACCTGACTTTGAAGGTGGTACAATATCCATTATGACACATAGCTCTCTCACTATAAAGATAAAAAGAAGAAAAGCAGTAATAGTGAATGTTTCCACTGACTGTGTTTTATCCCCATGGCTCTATAAAGGACAACTTGTTAGATTCATTCACATTTACAGATGAGAATTTTAGCTTGGTAAGTGGTAGCGGTCCTTAGGAAAGGTTAAGGGCTCCATCCAAGATTAAGTCCCCATCATCCAACTCCAGGACAAGAGTGCTTCATCTTCGTATGATGTGGCCCTTGCATTTAGTCTCAGGCCGTGGGCCGCGCGCGGCTGCCAGGTGGGGGGCGCCGCCCCATCGCGTCCCTCCCTGAACTTGGCGGACATAGCCCGGGGCTCTCCACCGCCGAGGACGCCGCGGCCCGCACGGGAGGACGAGGACGCCAGGCGGCGGTGGCTGCAGCGGGCTGGTGGGCGCAGAGCCCAAAGTCCACTTAATCTTATAGTCTTAAGATGCATTCATTTTCCTACAAATGACTCAAGTTTCCCCTTGTTTATAACATAGTAGTACTCCACTGTGTGTAAATACTGCATTTTCTTTACCCATTCATTTACTGATGGACAGAGAGGCTGTTTGCAAGATTTAACTATTGTAAATTGTGTTGCTATTAACATGGGCATGCAGGTATCACTGATATCCACAGTGGCTATACTAGTTTACATTCCCACCAACAATATAGGAGTGCCCTGGCCCTGGCTGCAGCCTCATTAGCACTTGTAATTATTTGATTTCTTGAGAATTACTATTGTTTCTAGAGTAAGATAAAATCCTATGTTAGGTTTTTATTTGTATTTCTGAGACAAGGTCTCACTATGTAGTTCAGGTTGGTGTTAAACTCAGGGCTATCTTCCTGCCTCAGCCTCCTGAGTGCTGGGATTCCAGGTGTGCACCACCATGCCTGGCTCAGTGTTGTTTTAAATTGCATTTCTCTAATGGCCAGCGATGTCAAACATTTCTTCATGTATTTATTATCCATTTGTACTTCTACTGTGAAGTATCTATTCATTTCACATATTATTATAATAGCTACATGATTTTTAAGTCAAACAAACTATAGAGTGCCTTGTTGCAATACTTTCTTCTTCCATGTATTAACTCACTGAAACATTTCAAGAGATGTTTTGCTTATGCGGTAAAACTGTAGTTTTCTCACCTGTACCTTGCCAGGGCTGGGGATATAGTTCAGTGGCCTAAGTGCCTACCTGGCAAGCTACCATGAGTTCAATTCCTAAGTTCAATTCTTGGTACCAAAAACAATAAATCTATTATCATCTGTATCTTTCCTTGAATGATGGGATACATGAAATGTCAATATCCAAATAAGAAAATCAATCAAGGACTCAATGCATTTCTCCTAACTCCACGGAGGGCTGAAGCTAATAGGAGCAGTCTTCATTGAGGAAAAATAATCTGGAAGGGGCTCAAGAAATACAAACTCATAAGCATAGGTGGCAATGGTTATTAGAATTTTGGGCATATTTATACTTTATTAATTTCAAAGTTAAACTTGAACATCATAAAACTGTATTTGGGTACCAGAGAAAGAAGAAAATTCTTTTACAAATTTATATATGTGTTAAAAGTTGTTGTGCTGCAACAAACTTCAAACAAATGCAAGAGTGGTCTTGCTTCAAACATTCCCATACCTGTGTCCTTTTCTCCTGTATTAGTTGTATATAAATCTTAGCCACAGTGTATTTACACTTATAAGCAATTCACTGTATCTATAAAAGGTAAGGGCTAAAAATATTACAATTTAAAATATTTATGAGAATTTAATCAGTGTTTGGGGAAATATTAAAGATGATTTCCAGAAATTAGTTGAAAGACAAGAACAAGTATAGTTCATGACATGAGTGAAAAACTAAAGTCTGTACAAATAGAACCTTAAGAATGAATTTACACATGTGTGGAAGTAAGCGATATTCAGGGGCTCTGCCCTGTGTTCTGGGCAGGGAAGGAGCCCGGCCTGGAGGCAGAATCTGAGCAGCTGTTTGTATGGAACTCTTGGTGGGTGAAGCCTGCACTGCACACTCCACCCCAGGCCTCTGGGGTAAGGAAGGAGCTCAGCCTGGGAGTACCCATCTCTGTTGGTGGGTGAGGCGTGCAATGTGGAAACATCCCCAGGCTCTATGGTCCTCTAGATTGGGAGGTAAGGCCTGCTCTCCCCTGACCAACTACCTGACAATCCCGGAGAAGTGGCCCCTGCCTAGCCACCATTGGCTCCATGGCTGAGGCCCGCACGCTTTCTGTCCATGGCTTGGAGGCACTGGTACCATAGCCCAGCATTCCCCCAACATCACAGTTGTGGTCTAAGCTGTGCACCCTGGAAGTTGCCTGGGGATCCTGGGCAGAGTGGTTCATGGCCTGCTACCATCTTGGGATAAGTTTGATATCCAGGTAAACTAGGGTCCCTAGAGTCCTTCAGTGAGTGTCTGGGTAGCTTGTAGCTCAGTACTTTTCATCTGAAATCCAAAATGACAAGATATAGGAGCAAAATGCAGTCTCAGAACTCAACTCCACCCAGAACAAGTCCAGGAGACACTGACAGGAGAACTTGGAAGCCACACATCTGAAATCTCTGAAATGATAGCATCTGAAGTAAAGAAACGTTGAACTCCAACAAGCCATAGAAAAGATCAGATCAGAAATAATCTCTCAGGCAAAAAATGAATGATAATAATAATGAAAGAAATGTTCCACACATCTAGAGAAGAAGCATAAAAAATAGATGAACATAGGCAACAGATGGAAACGTTACATGAGCAATTTAGGAATGAATTAAAATGCATGAAACAGACTCAAAGAGATTTCCAGGTAATGAAAACTTCCACTTAAAGCTTGCAAAACCACTTGAATGAAGCTGAAGATAAAATTTCAGACTATAAAGACAGCATGGTAGCTAGTGATCGTGAAAGGAAGGATCTCTTAAAATCATCAAGGATACAGGAAAAATCAATCCAACAGCTGCAAGATGAGGCAAAGAGAAATAATTTCTGAGTAATAGGAGTCAGTGAAACAATAGGAGGCAATACAAATGACATAATAAGAATATTTGTAGAAATAATAGCAGAAAATTTCCCAAGCATGGTAAGAGATTCTGATGTGAAGGTAAGTGAAGCATATAGAACTCCAAATAGCCTTAACTAAAATAAAACAACACCCAGACATATAATAGCCAAAGTCCCAGATATCCAGCAAAAGAACGCAATATTAAAAGCTGCTAAAGAAAAGAAACAGATCATCTATAAAGGAAAGCCCTTCAGAATCACAGCAGACTTCTCAAAAGAAACCATGAAATCAAGAAGAGCTTGGAGTGATATATTACAGATTCTGACACAAAATAGCTTCCAAACCAGACTGATGTATCCTATAAAACTGTCCTTCAAATTCAGTGGAGAAATGAAATATTTCCACGACAAAGAACAATGGAAGAACTTAATGAGTTCCAAACCAATCTTACAAAAAGTACTAAAAGATATTTTAGACAGAGAAAAAAAAGACCACCATCTCAAGAAAAACAACAGAAAGGAACCCTCAAGCAGACCATGCAATTAAACAGATAGCAAAAGTAGGAAACCAACAGCAAGTAAATAGCATGACAAGGATAAGCCAGCATATATCAGTTATAACCGTTAATGTACATGGCCTCAATTCACCAATCAAAAGAAACAGACTGGCAGAGTGGATTAAGAAACAAAACCCCACAATATGCCGTATACAGGAAACACACTTTACTCTAAAGGAAATCCATAGACTGAAAGTCAAAGGATGGAAAACAATTCCCATGCAACAGGTTGCCAGAAAAAAGCAGGGGTAGCTATTATGTTTGCAGACAAAGTAAACTTCAAGTTGAAAACAATCAAAAGAGATAAAGAAGGTCACTACATACTAGTTAGGGGAAAGCTGCAAGAGAAAGAGATAATCCTAAGAAAATATTGGAGCACAAAAGTCTCTAAGTCAAATCTTAACAGACACGAAAAACCAAATAATTGATAACATATTGTAATAGGGGATCTAACCACCCTTTGACTTAAAGAGACATGTCAACTAAACAAAAAATCAGCAAAGAAGTAACAGTTCTGAACCAAATGTGTGAACAGATGGAGTTAGTAGATGTATACAGAGTGTTTCACCCCACAACATCAGAATAAACATTTTCCTGAGCCACACATGGGACCTTCTCTAAAATCGACCACATTCTAGCTCATAGAATTTATCAATCTAATTGAAAATAATTGAAATTATCCCATGCATATTATCTGAACACAGTGCAATGAAATTGGAAATCAATGACAAAAGGAGCTCCAAAAACTTCATAAACACTTGAAATTAGACAACAACCTCTTGAACAACCAATGGGTTACAGAAGAAATTTTTAAAAACCTACAAATTTAAATATTCACCAATATTTTTTTTTTATTTTAAAGACAAAAGAATGGAGACATATCAACAGGCAAACAGACATAAGCCAGAATAACACAAAAACAATAAAGGAAATGCAAAATTATAGAGAAGATAGTAGGGAATTAACAATGGAAACTATATTACATAATGTTATCTTTGCATGTGTTACTCAGTTAAATAAATAAAGGCACATATGATTAATCAATCAATTTTCTCCACCCTCATCTCTGTTGTTCTCCCACCCAATCAGTCATCTTCCCTCTGATAATAACAGTATTTTTTGGTTTCATTCATTCCCTCGGGCTCTCACATTGGGAAGACACATGGCTGCTTCAAATTATGCTGCAACACATATGGGTGCACATTAATTACTATGGCATTAGGTGGAAAATCACCCAAACTCAATGATGGCACACAGGCAAGGACCCAGGCTCATTATGATCAGCACCCCACTGACAAGCCCTTGAGGCCTTTGAGGGCCTGGTCAAGTCTGAGGAGTCGCCCCCACACACCACCAGGCTCCGCCCCATCACCATCTGCCCAGGGGCCCAGTCGAATCCACAGGGTCGCCCCGCAATACTATATTTTGATCAGACTTAATATGAAGCTGACCTAGTATCTAAGTGGCTCTACCATTTGATGTAAATTAGTCAATTCATTGAAACAGTAGACTTTAGTAAATATTATATTACAGGTTTTTCCTTATTCTCAACGAGCTTATTTATTTTACTGTAATTACTTTGACAATAACTTAAATAAAATATATTTATACCATTAGGAAGCAAGCAATTTTTTTTTTTATTACGGTGTTATACGTGGTGTTAATTCTGATGACCTCCATTTCTCTTGATTTCTAGTGTCTCATCTTGGTCAATTAAACTGACTCCATTTCCTTACTGTTAGAGAAACCAGCCCTGTCCATCCTTCCTGCATCATAAGACTGGTATAACAGGCCTTGATGAAGATATCAAAAGGAATGTTTTCTGAAATAACAGTATTAACTGCATGCTCTAGGTGAAGTTTCTCAGTCTAGTTGACTCACAGGTATCTATTCTAGTCTATTCTGTTCTATTTATTTATGCCTTTTTGAGACAGGGTCTCAATATACAGTTCAGGCTGACCTTGAGCTCACTCTGTCGCCCAAGCTGGTCTCAAACTTGCAGCAGCCCTCCTGCCTCAGCCTCCTGAGTGCTGGGATTACAGGTGTATGCCACCATGTCCAGCTCAGAAGTGACTATTTTACAATTATTGATAATTACTCACATATTTTGATGCAGAACACAATTTTACATAATTCTTGTTAATTCTTCAGGATTCCTCAAAGTAAGCAGGAAAATATAATCGAGGTTCTAAAGTCAGATTTATTATTCACCATATTCCCAATAGAATAAATAAGACTATTTCTATCATGTTTTAAATGTGACACTTACACATTCACTCTCTATATTCAGAAACAACCATCTCCCCACCCTCCTGATTCTGTGCAACTTATTTCTGAATTCAAGATTGTCAGAAGAGGACAGAAAATACAATAAACAGTAGACAGCAGCAGCACAAGGTAACTCTGTTTTTTTAACCTTTGTTTATCTTCTCCCTCCTGTTTTCAAAACAGACAAGCAAAATTTAGCTGTATGCTGTTCTAGACTAACAGTAGAAAGATGGAAGAAGTAATTTGCATATCAATCAGGAGTAGCTAGGTTTGACTACAGGACAAACAAATGCAGTGTGTGTATGTGTGTGTGTGTGTGTGTGGTGCTGGGTATTGGGCGGAACTTGTGCATGTTAGGTGACCAGAAACCATTCTACCCCTGAACTATAACCCTGTTTCTAGTTCAAAATCTTAGTCAGCAAAAGAAATACATATATTTTTATTTTTTTCATATTTACTCAAGTTACTCTGCAGGTTGACTTTACTAATGGTAGCCACTCCGATTCAGGCTGAGGAGGACGTCCTTCTGATTCAGTTTCCCTGATCAAGGCACTGGAAAGTGACATTGATCACACAATAGAATTGTACATTTTTTTCATGGAAAGGGCACTACTTCTGTAGATATTTCTTTTGATACACAAGCAACCATTTTGTTTCCAACTTACTATGTGCCTTCCAGGAGAACTATCAAGATATTTGTGGATATCCTTAGTGACAACCAGGAATGAATGACGAAGAAATGAAACAACGATAAAAGCTCTTACCCCATGATTTATTGGGGTGATTTAGATTATAAGCTCTACTAAAAAATTAAATTGAAAAAATAATGTGATACAATTTTATTTTAAATTTTTTATTTTATTATAGTACTAAGGATTCAACTCAAGGCCTTCACACTGAGCTACATTCCTTGTCTTTAAGCTTTATTTGGAGACAATGTCTCCTAATTTGCATAGACTAGGCTCAAAATTATGATTCTCCTGCCTCAGCCTCCCAGAGTACTTGGATTAAAGAATTGTCAGCTCATATGAAGAACATGATTAACTAATATAGTCTCATGGAGACTTATGAAGAATCCTTATGTTTTATTTATGTCATTCTATTTCATGTTTATTCCCATGTTTATAAATCCAATGATATCACTAGCCTCTTTTCATACATTCTAGTCCATTTTCATACTTGAAAACACTGACTTCTTTTCTTTGATGAAAACATAGAGAAAAAATGTCAATTTTATTACTCTGAGAACACACAAGTTCAGAATATGTTTATGTAAGTTTTATTAGTATTATTTGAGTGAAATGTTAAATCTTGAAAAATAATATAGATTATCCTTATGTAGTGAAATAACTGGTCTTTGTCACTGTCAACAAATCCACTTTTGTTTCCAAAAACACCATTCCATAAAATACTTCACAATGAGTTACATACTTAGGAGAGAAGTCATCACTCCTGTGTTAATACACATATACATCCCAGGAAAGCTTTGTTAGCAGATAATTAAAATAAGAACTGCTGCACGCCCGAGAGCCAGGTCAAGTCCACAGGATTGCCCCCCCATGTATTGCCAGGCTTTGTATTTCGTGGACTCGACTGGAGCCCCCTGGCACGCCACATCAGGACGGAGCATGGTGGTATGTGGGGGCAACCCCGCGGACCTCGCCAGACCCCTGAGGGCCTCGAGGGCTTGTCAGTGGTGTGCTGATCATAGTGTGCCTGGGTCCTTGTCTGTGTATCCTGGTTGAGGTTGGGAGCTTGTTATGGTTGATACATTGTGTCAACTTGGGGAATCTAGAGGTTTGGCTGAGTGATTTAGCAAGAAGCCAGGGTGCTTACTTTGATACATCCTGAGCCTGTGGAAGAGGAGGGCATGGAGATTGTGTGAGAGCTACATGCCCCCTGGGTGGGCGTAGGCTGTTTACAAGGTAAGGGAGAAAAAGAGGCTGCTTGCAGCCATTCCTTCCTTTTTGCTGGTTGCTTTTGCTGTGCTCTGCTGCCATGAAGAGTTTGCCCTCCGCCATGTGCCACTCTGCCTCAGAACCAGCCAAGTATGGACTGAGACCTCCACGAACTGTAAACTAAGTAAACCTTTCCTTCCTTCATTATGGGTGTTGGGTATTTTGTCAACAACGAGAAAAAAGTAACCAAGACAGTTTTTCCACCTAGTGCCATAGTAATTAGTGTGCACCCATGTGTGTTGCAGCATAATTTGAAGCAGCCATGTGTCTTCCCAATGTGAGAGCCTGAGGGAATGAATGAAACCAAAAAATACAGTTATTATCAGAGGGAAGAAGACTGATTGGGCGGGAGAACAATGGAGATGAGGGTGGAGAAAATTGTTTGATTAATCATACATGTCTTTATTTGTATAATTGAATAACAAATGCAAAGATAACATGTAATACAACAATCATTGTTAATTCCCAACTATCTTCTGTATAATTTTGTATTTCCTTTATTGGTTTTGTGTCATTCTGGTTTATGTCTGTTTGGTTGTTGATATGTTTCCATTCTTTTATCTTTAAAATAAAAAAAATGAGAACTGCTCAGTATTAGTTGGATGAACTTGATCTACCTTACACAAAGAAAATGACCCAAATCTTGATGAAGAGAAACAAAAAACAAAACAAAACAAACAAAAACAAGTTTTTCCAGTGTGTTTGTTTTGGCCTGAATTATCTCAATAAGTGTCTCAACGTGCCCCTTCCCTTGAGAAGCTCTTTCTAAAGCACAGTTGTGGTTTGGAAAGGTGCCAGTCTCTTGGACAGTAAAGTATACAATTCATGACATTTAGGGTACTTGGGATAGCTGCAATTTGTAGGCCTGGCTCAAATGATGCCAGTGAAAAAAATGTAAAACCTTTATCCACCTAGAATTAAGGGGATAGACTGCTTCATCTTAACCTTCTTCTGTACTGTCCTTCCAGTAGGATTCCTTTTGTCCAGGTAAAAGTAACCTGTTGCCCACAAAATACAACATGGTCACAAGATATTCATATCCCAGAGAAGCTCACTGCTTTTCTAAGCATGTGAGATATCAGATAGGATCCTGACATAAACATTGAGTTATAATAACAAATTAGAAAATAATACTTGCACTAGATGCCAAATCAAAAATAAATATAACCAGATGTAGAAAAACAGTTGAATATCCGAGGGTAATAGAACTTTACTACATTGTGGGGCATATTCTTAAGAAATAAACATTATATTTGGAATTTTTTTCTCAAAAACCCAAAGAAGCTTACCATAATGCAATTATTCACAGAAATTATTAAAAATAAATAATATGATTCTCAGTAAATGCAGCTTAAAAGTTGCTTTTATGGAAAGGAAATGGTCTCAGCAATTATTATCAAAAGATTTCATTGCCTTTATTGCAGAAGAAAACTGAAATTTTTCAAAATTTTGGAATCTAGAGTTTGCTTTTCCAGTTTCCAAGAAAGGATTAAGCATTTTTAATAACTTATTTGGAAAAGCTATCTAGCTAGAAAAATAACTATTTTTAAATATAAGAGGTCTTTCTTTTTTGTCATGCAGAGTTCTCAATGATAACTTGGGGAAAAAAAAGCTCAAATATAGAACAGACATTGTTTTACAGATACAATTTTATATTACCAAAAATGAATGGACTAGGTCTGGTTCAAATTCTTCCACAAGAGTGTCCTTTGAAAGCAGTACATGCAGCTGCTCCTGGTCTGTAAGAAGTTCCCTTTTGCAGTCAAAGAAAACTTCATTGTCCTTGAGATGATTTTTTTTCTTAATCTTTTTATTTCTTTCTTGCAATTGAAGATGCAAGTCAACGTTTTCCTCTATTATGAGCTAAAATACTTGGATTTTTGTCAAAAGCAGATGTTCTGAGTTTTAAATTCAAACCCCATTGTTAAGAAGCGCCCTTAGTCCAGTGTTTTCCTTCCTTGTCCTTCCTCCTGTTATTCTAGTTTCATTTCCATCATTATTCACAGGTTTTTTTCATAGATTTCCGTCCTCACTGAATACGATGCTCTCCCAGTGTTAAACTACTTACTTCTTTTCCTAAAGGAAGTGGTTTTATTTCAGTGTCTAAGAATAACATTGGTCTTGACATGACTGAATCTGAATTTCCTCCATCATTATTTTATATAGCTTTTATTTTGTTAGTGTTCACACTTTTCATCAAATACCATTTAATTTAATAATAATAATTGCTTTAATAATAATTTGCCAATATTATACCTGTTATTTATGGGTTTTTCAGCTTTATAAAGCAGTTTCACTTCTTTAGTTTATTACATATTTTTGAATGTACTTGTTAAAACATTTTCATGTGGAAATAAATGGGGAGTATAATGTTGCCAACCATCTATTGCCAGTGATATTTTTCTTTTCACTAATTTTAGAATTATATTAATCCTGAAGTTTAAATCATTTCTGAAATATATTGACCCTGGGATTAAAGCTGTAAAGCTCTGACTACTGTTATAATTATTCACCCCAAAGTTATATTAGATAATGGCATGATTTTTTTTTCTCCAGCATGACTGTGAAAGATATTATCCATTTCAGTGTGGAAGAACCATGCTAAGATGTTAGCTACTTAAAAAAATATTTTGGGGGCTACTTCTGACTATCCTATATGACAGTCATGTACCACATCTATTTTAAACTGAGAACTGAAATTATGAATGTAACTGACTTTTTGTGTACTAACTGGACCACATTATCTTCTTAGTGCTAAAGAGTAACAGCTTGTTAGTGAAGGAAAGTAAACATTTCTTTTATATTTTATATGAAAGCAAGTTACTTTTGTACAGCTTTCATTTTGAGGCAGGACAAAGTGGATTATTCACAATAATGAACTGGAGTTTGTATTATTTTAGATATCTTTATTTTATTAAAGTTTCAGGAAAATATTTTCATAACTGAACTCATTATGTGCAGTTTCTCTTTAGACATTTGAGACTTTTTTGTACAATCAATGTTAGTGGGATATAGAATTACTCATGACAATATGTCAACTTTTGGATAAACCTTTACTAGAAAGAAATTGACTTTTCTGAGTGTTTTCTTTTATTTAACCTTTATAATAATTTTCTGAAGTAGATGCTTTGTTAAAAATTATCCCTATACTTGGAAGCTGGCCATATTTATTTATTTACTTATTTATTTGTATTTTTTTGGTACCAGAAATTGAATTCAGGACCTTGTACTTGGTGGACAGGCCTGACACATTTCTTTAATTAATTAGTTAATTTTTTTTGAAACAGGGTTTTGCTATGCATCTCATGCTGGCCTTGAATTCATTATATAGTCCAGGCTGCAGTCAAACTGACAAGCCTGCCTCAGACTCCCACGTACTGTGATTACAGGAGTGTGCTGCCATATCCAGCCTGCTTAACACATTTATTACATTTAATACTTACTAATTGTGAAGGTCAGGAATCTGGAAGAAGCTTATCTGCTTCAGGGTCTCTCTGAAGGTAGAAGTCAAGATAGCAGGGGGTTGTAATCTTCTCAAATTTGACTGAGTCAAAGGATTTGCTTCCAGATTCAGTAATATGAGTATCCTCAGAATTCACTTCCATGTCTGTTAGCCAGAGACCTGCTATATGCTAGAGCTCTTTACTGAGTGGGCTTCCTCATGGAATGATTCAGTGTCACTGGCAAATGGATGACTCCAGGAGTGTGTGTGTGAGAGAGAGAGAGAGAGAGAGGGAGGAGGAAGGGAGGAAGGAAAGCAGGGAGGGTAAAGAGGGAAGGAGAGAAAGAGAGAGAGAGAAGTTGAAGACAGACGCCATGGTCTTTTACAATCTAGTCTCAGAAATGACACACCATTACTTCTGCTACGTGCCATTGGTCCCCAGCCCTGGCACATGTGGGAGGGGCCTCATACGCATGTGAACACTAACAGGTGGATGTCACCATAACAGATAATCAAGGATTATAGGGAACAACTGACTTGCTACAGGTCATGCCCATCATTTTGTGTCTTTGAATGTGACGGCAGATTTTTAGCTATACCAGAATCATTCTTTCCAAAGCTTTTTTAATAGTCATCAGCACCTACATTAAAATATTTATAGAAATAATGTTTTATAAATTAAAGCTGTTACTTGCTTCCATAACCTGATTGTCAATTCATGTCTCTCTAGTTTTTCAAGCAAAAAAACAAAACGTAAACAAAACAAAAATGGCAGGCCGGGCATGGTGGCACACACCTGTAATCTCAGCACTTAGGAGGCTGAGGCAGGAGAATCGTTGCAAGTCTGAGGCCAGCCTGGGCTACAAAGTGAGCTCAAGGCCAGCCTGAATTGTATAGTGGAGACCTTGTCTCAAAAAGACAAAAAAGCAAAACAAAAAAAAGGGCATGTGGCACCACACCCAATTTCAGTGGAAATTTCTATAGTTAAATACCATGTAAAAAATATTATGTCCCTATCCGTTAAACTTCACTGTAAATATTATAGGCTTCAACAAACCATTTTCCCCCAAATAAAAAGTAAACCATGAATTTAAGCATAAAATTATACATAACTTCATAAGCACTTTATTATAGTAAATGGCTTATTTATAGACTTGCAAAACTTTTGTGAAGTAATCTATCTTGCTGGCAAGAGAAAGAGTCTTCTCATCTGTGAGATATGGGCTATATCTTTATTTTGGCATTATTATTTTTGGGAAGAACCCCAATCTCATTGAGACAGTCTTCTCCTCTGTGAAATGGGAGCATTGCTACACACACTGAGAGCTACTGAGTTAATGAAGATGAAGCATTCACCAACAGCTGGTGGTACTGTTTTTCCTCAAAAACTCTTGGCTTCCTTGCCCTCCTCTTTCTCCTGCTCCTTCTTTTACTAAGATTAAAAATAAATCAGATAAATTTGAGTCCATGTGATTGTGTCACGCAGTGGTGGAAATGTTATTAGAGTTCCGATATCTTAATATAAAGCCCCAGGACTGCATTTGTAACCAGCATTATCCATGGCTTTTTGACTACTGTGTGCACTTTGGAGAATGTTGTAATATATTCTAGTTCAATAATGAGAGGTGTACACAGATTGGGTGTAAAAAGAAATGGGAAATGACTAAATAGCTTGATTTTGGTAACTTGTATCTATAGTTATATTATACACATAATTAAAAACAGTGAAACCCAGAGCGGGGGATGGGTGGCGGCGAGAAGGAGGTTTCCGCTCACGGGATGTTCTTTGTCAGCGCCCCTGCTGAAGATCTTATGTTGGTGAGAGAGCGACTGGAAGGTTTTAAGCAAGCGTACGACATGGCAGATTTGTGCTTTAGATGGCTGCCTGGGTGAAAGGATGCAGGATGGGCTTCATGAAGCAGAGAACTAGTGAGGTTGTCTTCAGGTGCCAGGTGAAAATTGCGGCGAAATAGAACTGGCTATGATTTTGCAAAACACTAAAATTATAAAATTTAGAAATGATGATGGTCTGAACCAAGGTGGAATTAAAATGAATCTTTAGGATAAGATAGGGTTGGCAGAGGTTTCCGATGAATTGGATGGAGGAAAGGTAGAGGGTTCCAAGAAACAAATGAGCCTGAGCTAGTGACGGTATGGAGAAAAACAGAGACATATTTGAAAAATGTTTCAAGACGAACATTCACTAAGTCTTGATTAGGCCCATGGGTAAGGGTAAGTAGGATTCGGGGGTGACTCCACTTTTTGAGCAATATAGTATGGCTGAAAAAATATGTGGAAGGGAAGTTTATAAATTTTATTTAATCCCATTTATTGATTTTAATGTTTATGGGATGCCCGTGTGGTTAAAACAGGTAGACACTGATACTGCGTGTCTGTCTGTAGATGTAAGTCTGGCTGGGGATATAGCTCAGTGGAATAAGCGCCTGCCTAGCAAGCACAGGCTCCTGAGTTCAATCCCCAGTATCGCCAAAAAAAAAAAAAAAAGGATAATGTAGATGTAAGTCTGGGAGATAGAAGCAGATGTGTGACACCCGACTTCAGAAGTGGAAGACACCTCTTGGGAAGCGTGGACCCCCCAAGGGAGAGAAAGCAGTGGCACCCTTGGCCCTGTTCGCCAAATATGTTTATCCATCAAGAACTATCTTTCAAGTGGGCGCATTTATTACATCATTGTGGGCCCCATTTATTACATCACTGATTTGAGAGCTTGTCTCTTCACAAAGCCTCCAGACAAACTCTCTGATTTCTTTTCCTGCCACTGAGGCAGAAAGGTACAGGGTGGCTAAGCCTGGTTGGGAGAGTAGACTGTGGCCTGGTAGTGACACTGGTGTGGGACATATAAAAAAAGATAGCTGCCATCGCGCTTTCCCTGTCAAGTCCCTTCATGATGGCCTGCTTTTGCTTGTAGAGTACATTGATTTTTCTTTTTTTCCTACATTTAGTTGGCTCAAACTTGCTCTGCAGAGCTTGACTTTTCCACCGTTAATAAATATAAAACTTTGTCACTATTTATGCTTGTCTTGAATTCTTTGTGCAGGACGGAAAGAACTAGAAATCACCCCTAGAAAACTTTGGCACCCCCAAACCCGGTAATAGCATCACTGCAATTTGCTTTGTGTAACAAAACTTGAACCTCTAATCATCTGATTTTGTGATGTAAGACGTATAGTGCGCACCTGTAATCCTGGCAATCTGATCAACTGATGCAGGAGATTGCAAGTACCAGCCTAGATAGCTTAGTGATTTAGTGACACTGTGTCTCAAAATTAAAAAGAAAAAAAAATTAAGGGTTGAGTTGAGGAAGTAACTCAGCGCAGAGGCCCTCAGTTCAGCCCTCAGCACTGAAAAAAAGAAAAAACAAATTACAATGCTTCTTTACAGCTTCTAATGTGTAGATCTCAGAACACAGAATACAGTGGGATTCATCTAGAATGACACTTTCCTGTGTGCCCATGTTGCCAGGCTTGCTGCCATCTCAGACACACTTTGTATGTTTTTATGGCTGTGCATCTTTGCTTAGGCTCTTGGAACTCATTAAAAATTTCTCTCTCCACCTTATTGTACGGTTTCAGCACCAAATGATAGAAACCGAGACCTGCACGGAACCACAACAGACCTTCTGAGACGAGAGAAGTCTTTATTAGGGGGAGTAGCAGGCTACCTAGCAGACCAAGGCAGCAGCAAGCTGAGCAAAGTATGGGCTTTTAAACTCCTTTTTGGGGTGGGTGTCGGCAAGCCAGAATAGCCCAAGTGGGGTGGTGGGGATGGTGAGGTGTCCATGGGTCAGAACAGTCCGAGCAGGGTGGGTTGGGCCAGAACAACCTGAGCGAGGTGAACTATTTGTCAGAGTTCTGCCAAAGCGGATGAGGGTAGGTTTGGTTTTTGTGGCCGAGGGGAACTGAAGTGGAACAGGTAAGGGAAGGAGAGAAATATTGAGAGTTAAAGTTTTCCCGTGAGGGGGGATGGCTGCCCCGTGACTTATCAGTGACCTACTACTGTTGAGCCTTCAAGCGCCACTCAGATGCTGTTCTGTGTTCTGTGTTGTATAATTTTCCCCAACTCCCCAAGTTTTTGCCCCATGTTCAACCCAGTAGTGTCTGGGAATGTGTGTCTGTGTGCACACATCTACTGCCTTGTTCACGTTGCTCATGTTCACGAGCTCTTCATAAATAATTGCATTTTTAAATTCATCTTGCTACCCCACTGCGAGTACTTAAAAAGTAATAGTTGCTTATAGAACTGAACGTGGCAGATAGGAATTCAGTAAAATTCCGCAGATGAATGTTTAACAGTGCTTACCAGCTCCTGATGTTGCTAACTAAAAGAAATATCCTTCCTCAGTCTTTGTAGTTCGAATTCTACTGAACTGTTTCGTCTGAGTCTACAATCTCTGTCCTTCAGATCCCTGAGGAACAGACCCCACTGTTCCTCAGCCCTCCGAGCAGAACTTCCCTCAGGCTATGTACCCAATTTTCAGCATCTAGCTCTTGTGATTCAGGGGGAGATGACTCATTTCTAGCATGAATTGCTCACTGGTACAGATCAGTCATGAGAATCTCTTTCCCCATTCTAGAAACCAATGCAGGAAATGAAGCTTAAGAACATCAGGGCAAAATATATCTCTAGTGACTATCATCATGCCACATATGATAGGTACAAAGTTTAAGTCATCCCAATCAGGGAGAAGTTTCAATCAGTGGATAAAGAAGTACCTTCTCTCCTCTTTATTCTGCTTATAGAACAAAAAAGTTGCATATCTCAATGGTTATGGGCAGCTACTTTGCAATCAGGAGGAGATCCAGCCTGAACACAAGTATTCTCTGTATTTTAAGCCTACTTGAAGACAATCCTGATTTTTGATACATATACCTTCCAAACTGCTTTGATTTTGTAATAACTAATATTCACTGAGTATTTACTCTGACATTCATGGTACTGAGCACAATAAACCACAGGCTACCTGTCAATATTATCCCCCTTGTGCACATGAGAAAAATAAGCCTTTAAACTTCATTAACTAGTAGTGGCCACGATGACCAGCAAGTAGTTCCCATGTCATCCAGACCTGGGTCTGTCAGACCCTCATCCTTAGTGGCAGAGCTCAGTCTGATGTTCATGAGCATCTTGGGCAACTGTGACAGGAGCATACCTTCTTCATCGCTTCCGAGCTGCTGAGCCATAGACAACCATTGGCTTTTATTTCTTTTCTTTTCTCTTTTCTTTTCTTTTCTTTTCTTTTCTTTTCTTTTCTTTTCTTTTCTTTTCTTTTCTTTTCTTTTCTTTCTTTCTTCTTTCTTTCTCCTTCCTTTTTTAAGAATTTAAGAAATAGAATTTAATTGAAAATGGAACAAATTTATTTTTCATTGGTACATGTTTACGATGCATGACGATTACACTAATCTGGGGATCTGGTAAGTACCTCTCACTTGTTTTGGTTCCTCTTTCACACCTTGCCCTTTCTGTGCTCTGACCCCTGCCCTGTCTGCAGAGTCTGCGTCCACTTTCCTGTCATCTCTCTCTTATGTGACTCTCCTGTTTACTTACTTGTATTCTGGTTCGCTCATGTAAAAGAAGCTATATAATATTTAACATTCTGCATTTGACTTATTTATTTATTATTAATTATTGTGTACTATTCATTTACTTATTTATTTATTTATTTTTGCTGTGAATGGACTCCAAGGCCACTTTCATGCAGAGAACGTGCTCTGTCACTGAACTGCAGCCTCAGGTCTACCTCGGATTTTGATAACACTACCAAGGTAGACTTCTAATGGCTAACAGCATGTGGGGAAATGGGGTTTGGTGTCAGAGGTTAATATTTTTAAAATGTACTGTAAAACTAAAACAACGAAGACAATATTTAAAAGTGAGATTCTTAGTCACCTAGGCAATAATGATGCCAATTTATGTAAATCATAGCAAACTCATTGTGCAAATGACTAGAAATAATAATGAAGGTCCAGGGTTAATGCCAAAGGAAAATATTGGTAGATGGACTTGCTTTGAGGAATATTCCAATGTGGTATTTTCAATGTAAGTTTTAAATAACGTTTGAGATTCTAAGCTGCAATTAGGACACAGATTAGAATCAGACTCAATTAAATCAAAGTCTCATGTTTGGTCCTTAGTAATTCTATGTCCTTTCCTTCAGGATTAATACTTCTTAGGTGAGATAGATTGAATTTGCAAACGTCTCTGAATTACACTTCCTCATATCTAGCTTAGGACTTTGTCATTTTGTCTAGAGCAACAATTGGCTCATAAACATAGCTCCCTTGATGCTGAGGAAATATTTTTTACAGTGTTCAGAGGCAAAAATATTATAATAATAATAATGGCTTGGGTAAACTACTTGTTATGGGGCCCCTGTTTGGCATCTAAACCAGATGAAGCAGGTCCATTTAGGCATTTGATACAAAGAATTTCAAAGCCAAGTCTAATGACAGCATTTACTCCAAATATGAGTGATGTTAGACACTTAATGTTTATTATCAGCCCTTACTGAAGCAGTAGCTAAAACAAAGAGCAAAACTGTTGGGAATGGAAGTACTCAGCAAAGAGCGCCACTGCGTTGCTCTGAAATTAATTCACATATGGGTGTGCTGCTGCCTTGAATGAATTTCCTTCCTTTGACACTCCCACTTAGCTTTCCTTTAAGTGTCAAATGAAGCGGGTGGTGCAAAATGCGGTGCACCAGTCATTTTGACATTCCTTTGCAAATTAATCAGGCTTTGATAGTACAGGTCGGCTCTACCACGCAGGGGAGCTTTCAGCTTTGGGAATCTGGCAGGAGTTCAAGAGCAACGTATTGCTTTGAACTCACTTGTTAGCTGTGCAAAATAAACACCATCCACCTTGCAATAAAAAAGCATCAGCAGGAGGAAAAAAGAGAACATTCTAAGCCCCTCCCTTGAGACTTCAAAACCCTCACTGGGGTTGCCAAATTAGGACAGGAAAAATAAGGCCTGCTTGTGAAATGAAAGGAGGGGGAAAACAGCCATCTTACAACAAACACACACAAAAATTACAATCGCTGAGAACTAATTATGTTTTCACGATCGCAAATGCATTGAGAGTTGGAAAGCTCACGGACGCATCCTGATGCTGCTATAAAATGTTTCCTGGCTAATTATTTGCTAGTACAACTGTTCACTTCCTGTGGTGGATTTATGCTAAATCCTGTTATTAGTCTTGCTCTGCAATTGCCATTGTCTGTGACTAGAAGCAAGGCTGAAAGGCCGCAGTCAGCCTTTCATTACACAACGTGTGAGTGGAGATTTGACCCAGTGTCCGACTACTTCCCCCTTCAGTTTTTATGTGAGCTCGCTGAGCCTTTCCCAGTAAATCATAGGGTCCCGCTGAACTTTTACTCTTTTTCTCTCCTTTCAACCTCACTATTTTGGGAGTGTGTGAGTGCACACTTTAAAAATAAACCACACAGTTTCTTTTTCTCTTTACGCAGCAGTTAGAACCTTTCCTACTATCTAGTTTCTACATTTCTTGCTCCCCAAAACATGAGACCTGTGCTTGATGCCTTGATTTTGTTCAGAGGTTGAAGAATTAAGACAAAAAAAATTCCAAAGAGTTGCATTTCCATGAGGATCTGATATTACGTTAATATAAAGTACAAACTGTCATAATAGATGCAGTAAACACTAATGCTTTCTGTGGAAACCCGAATAAATAATTTCTGGAATATTTCATATTTTGAGTATTTTAAACAATGTTGGTAACACCTGAAGTACAATTTTTCATACTGTAACCTGTCTAAAAGTCTTTCCGAATAAAGTTTATACTACACTAAAACTCCAAAATACATATATATGTATAATTCTGGTTCTGTGATTGCTTTTATATTCAAGAACACAACCACTATATTGATTCTATATTGGTTATGCTTTATATATATTTAAAATATTCTTAGATTGTCTCTATATATTCTATACATACTTAAAATATTTATGTTTTATATGTATCATTTATATTTGTGCTTTAATTTGTAATTTATATAATTATAGTTTTAATTTATATTTACAAATATATTTAATATATTTAAATTACATATTCTATATGTATTTAAAATATTCTAAGATTTAGATGTCAACTCTTGCTGGGTGTAGTGGTGCACACCTGTAATCTCAGCACTTGGGACACTGAGGCAAGAGAACTGCATAAGTTCAAGGTCAGCCTGGGCTGCATAAGTTCAAGGCCAGCTTACACTACGTAGTGACACCCTATCTCAAAAAAAAAAGATTAAATCTTGCGAATTTATTAAATCTATTCCTTTTTAAGAGCAAAGTACATTGTGAAGAAAATAGAATGATAATGAGCTTATTACCAGAATTATTTCTGTGAATATTTGTAGGATTCTTATTGACTTTAAAATTTTTTTCACAGATCTTTTTCTCATAAGTATGTATACAACTGATGTTAAAATCTTTGAATAGCTTATATCACTTATGAATATCCTTTGTTCTGAAGTTTGTTTTTTTTTTTTTGTTCTGAAGTTTTGGTTTTCAGATTAAATCTGATGAGAAGTGGTCTATAGATATACTCTGAAATATATTCTGCTCTGATGCTTTTAAATTGTAAAACACTGTAATACCCAAAGAGGACATTATAGGGAGGGTTAATAAATTATACTGCACCAAAGGCATGAAATAACCACACAACCAAGTTAAAAAAAGGAAAAAAGAAAAGTGGAAAAGAGATGAGTAGATTTAAATGCATGGAAAAATAGTCAGGATCTTTTTTCTTTTTTTGATGAAAGAACAAGTACCAAGTAATATGTAGCAAAATAAGTAGTTCGTCTCTTCCAAAAGTCATGCTGAGACTTAATTGCCATTGTGGTGTGTTGGGAACCAGGCTCTTTAAGAGATAGTACAGACAGTAAGAGGGACTAATAGCTTTCCCAGGGTGCACTGCGGTGAGTAATTGCTCTCTCAGGAATGGACCAGTTACTGTGAGAACAGATTGTCATAATGTGAGGCCACCCCTGACGTTTTGCCCCTCTTCCATGTGCTGATTCCCCTTGTACTTTCCCATCATGCATTGAGACAGTGCATGACTCTCAGCAGACATGGCTACTTGATCTTGGACTTTACAGGTTCCAGTGATGAAAATACTTCTTGCCCAGTGTAAGGTGTTCTGTTATAGCAGTAGAAATACATGAACACTGCTGGTTTGGAAGTTTGGGTGGAAGGAGATAATACTGTGCCAGGTTTTTCAAAGTTCTTTGCGTAAGTAGGTGGATTTGTGGAGCATACTAGTACAATGGACAGAGCTGCTTTTGAACCTGCTTGTAACATCTTTTGCTACATAGACAAGTTCATAATTTCACTTCATTTTCTCATTTCGTACAAAGAGGTCAGTGATACCTACCTAACAGTGTTGGTGAGAAGATAAAATTGAAAGGATTTTTTTAAACAAGTGCGGGTATTGGTGAGTATTAGTTACTTTATTTTAATTATTTACTTTTGGTCGATTGGACACAATGCCTTGCTTCCTGCAGTGCCCTGGCTTTGACTCAGAAAACATGTATTTGTGAACCAATTATATTCCAGACACCATAATAACTGTGGGAACACTACACTTTCAAATGGACGGGTGAAGAGATGAATGGATGCCTTCAGGGGGCTCATGAACACGGAAGAGAGCCAGACAAGTAAACACAGCCTAAGGCATGAGAGGAGCTGTGGGCAAGCTATGGGCACACTCTCGACCTTTGCAGTCCGAGAGCATAGCTTAAGGGAAATAGATCCAGAGGACGAGAACTTTAAAAATAAAAAGGAGTAATTCAGGGAGTGAAAGGGAAAAGAAAGGGTCAGATTATAAATAGAACAAATCACATGAGGAAAGGCATCAACTTTAAAAATTCCCTGATATTTGTGGGATACTGAGAATGGGAATAAGAAAAATATATGCAAGAGAATTGCAATCAAGTAGGCTGATGTGGGTTCTGATGTCATGAGGGGTCTTATATGTCATGTTGAAGACCCAGGGGTTTAAACAGAAGACACTGAGGAGATATCATTATGCTTTCAAATTCAGAAGGACCATTTTGTTTGTGGGTAGATAAGAGAATTTGAGTTAAAGCAGTGAGGAAAATCAGCCTGATAACTATGCTCTCAACAATGGCCCAGTCCTGAGTTGGTCACTGAACATTTAATAAAATTATTGAGTTCAGTCATTGATTTGGAGATCAATTCTGGGGGAAAAAGATAGTGGAAGCATGAATGGATGGAAAGGTACTTATAAAATGGAAACATAGGTAGAAGATAAAGAGAGATAATTTACTAGTACTTAAAATAGCTTCATTGTTCTTCGTCAGTTATGCTAATATTACACAAAGAAATAACAATATTTCTAAAAATATGATTTGATTACTTTTTTGTGTGGTACTGGGGATTGAATCCAAGGCCTTCACACTGAGCTACAACCCCAGCTATTTTTATTGTTTAACTTGAGACAGGGACTCACTAAGTCCGTAAGCTGTCCAGGGTGGGGCTGGAACTTTCGATCTTCCTGCCTGAGACTTCCAAGATCACAGGGGTACGCCACCATGCTTGGCTTGATTATTTTGAGTTTTAAATATAATTTTCCATGAGAAATACAAACAGATATCACAAAATGAACTCCTTGCAAATACAAAATTAGAGATATGTTTGACAATAAAATCTGTTACATAAAATAAACGTAAACAGACGAGTTTTGTCTAGCACTCATATGTCTATCTACTGATTCTCAGTGGAAAAATTGGCAGAATTAACTTGTTAGAACTTGATTGTAGTTGCTTTAATAATATTTTATCCTGAGTTTGTTTCCAAAAAATTAAGAAGAGTAAGTCCTTTATATTATATTAAAATCATAATAATTATTCGAACTATAAAAAAGTCACTTCTCAATTATAAGATGTCATTATCCATTCAGTTCCAACAATTGTTTTGGTCAGTGAAGGAGAAGCAAAAATGTTCCAGATAGTCCTTTTCACCAAAGACATTTTAATCACCTGGGAATTCAAAGAAGAGGTCAGAAAATTGTATGAAAGGCCACATAGCAAATATTTTAGGACTTTTAGGCAAAGAAACAGAATCACAGTTACCAAATAAGTATATGAAACATGAGAGTAATATTTTCTACAGATTTTATATTCATGAAATTTAAGCCTTGTGGACTTTATTTATATGGTAAGTACAATAATTCCTGATATTTTGAGAGATGTAAACAGAACCATTGATTTTTTTGGAGGTATCAGGACTTGAACTCAGAACCTTACACTTTCCAGGAAGGCACTCATACTGCTGAGCTATATCTTCAGCCCTTATATTCATGAAATTTAAACTATAATAATAAGTAGAGCTCTTTTGTAATACAGGTCTACTGATGTGGACACAATTCTCTTTGGGAAAATAACATTTTGTTTAGTTGCAGCTCAAATTAGTATTCCTTTTTATCAAAATTGATTTCATATGCTTATCTCTTAATACTGAATATAAAATATGCATGAGATTTTACATATTTCATCATTGAAAATGTACTTTCAGACAAGTGAAATCAACATATGACTTGAACTGAGCGTGCTCATTCCCTGGAAGATATTTACATAAGAATTCTGTTGCCTTATTCTCTTGAGTTCTGCATTTTAGCGTCTGATTAGATTGCAGATTATTAACTTCACATAAAGTGTTAGGTAGAAGTTCTTCAAACAAATAGTTAAATTTTCAAAATATGTCAATTTCCTTCACACTTATGTAATATTTGGGAAATGTTAGTGGAACTGTAGTGTGAGGTCAGAATATATATTTACTACATCTATGTATAGGAATGGAAATCTTGTTTCTCATTCTAAACTTTGACAGAAATGTTTAATGTATAAAGCACCTTGATATGCCTTGGGGTTCAAACAATGTTTACTTTCTTTAAAGTGACTTTTACTGCAGCGTAAGTTTTTCATATACTGCTATTTGACCTTGTAATTGTAGGATGAGTTTATTAAGAAATATCATAGTCTACCTCAAAGCTTAACCAAAGTCATTCATTGTTCCATAATAGTGATTAAAAATGCTTCTTGTTATTCTGAACAGTTTCAAACTTGGCCCTGTGTTTAAAACCAACAAACTAACAATAAATCTTTTCTGTGAACAAGTTAATAAACTCTTATGTGATATAGGAAACTATCAAATTCTTGTATGACATAGGAAATCTCAACATTCAACTTCTATTTTTTGACAAAAATTCACAGAACCGATGATGGTTATGTCACAAGACTTAATGAAGTTCACAGCAGAAATTGATTCCAAAGGATATGGCAGAGAGACTCCTATTCAGCCATAAAGAAGAAAGAAATCCTGTCATTTGCAAAAGCATGGATGGAATTGGGGATCATCATGCATGTTAGTGCCTACAAGAGCTTGCAGACCTGGGGCAAAGCTCCTCAAAAGACTGCACACGCTCTGAATCAGATGTAGCGCAAGACACAGAAATTTACGAGATCTGTCTACAATGGCCTTCCACAAAGTCCAGTGTAGAAGAGTGCAAAAGATCCAGAATCTGTACTACAGATTCCAAGGATCCATCCAAAGGCCTGCAGCCCAGGGCAATGTCCCCAGTCCACATCAGAATGCTGAAGGATCAATGATAGAAGACTGTGCAGGGAAGTTGAGGGATTGTGTTAGAAGCTAGAATCTTTGCTGGCAAGTGAAATCCAGGGCTAGAAACGGAAGCATCTGTACCAGAAGATAGGAGAGGATGCCCAAGGGGAAGGTGAAGACCAGAGCGGCTATGCAGAGAACAGCTGAATCTCCTTCAAGGAATATCAGCCACAAGGGAGCTCTTCCAAGGAAATCAGCTGAAATCCTTTCCTCCTGTTCTCCTTTTTCATTGCTCTGACAATATTCCTCCTTACAGTGGGGCCTCTACACCCAGAACCATGCTGACCCAATTCAGCTGGGCACTTCCACTCTAGCTGACCATCAATCAATATCACCACATTACATTGCATGAAATAAACTAGGATAAGAAAGACAATGCATGCCTTCACTCGTGTGGATCTAAAACATTTGTTATGGAAATTGAAAGTAGAATGGAGGTGATGAGAGGCTGGGGAGGACAGAGGGAGGAATCGGGAAAGGTTGATCCCTGGATATTAATTTATAGTTAGATACAAGCGACAAGTTCAGATATGTTGTTGTACAGTAGGGTGACTGTAGGTAACAGTCAGTACTATATACTTCAAAAAGCTAGAACAAAGGGTTTTGAAAGTTTGACCCATATAGCCACGATACATGTTGGAGGAGTTGGGCTTGCTGCATCTGATGTAAACATTACGCAAAGTATATATGTGTCAAAATGTTATGTGTGACCCCACTAATTTGTCTAACCTTTTGGCTGTAATATACAGATTAAAATAAATTTAACTTAAAAATGTCAAAAGTACATGGTGGGTTAATGTGTTTTCTGAAAAGTATCTGCCTATGAATAATACAACAGATAATCATAGGCTGTAAATACTTTGTATTTTCACCAACTTTCCAAACTTGCCCACCTGTAGTTTTCTGTGCTGCGCACATCTTTACCTGTATCAGTTTTAGCACATCTTAGCAAACTCTACTTCACATTCTACTGAATTAAGTGTTTCCCAACATCTTTGGAAATATTCTTGCCTATAGTTTCTACATGCAGACTATTCAAAGAGGCTAATTCTTTAGTCACCTTAAATTCAGCCTTTCCTCTTTGCATAAACAACAACCAAGCAGTAACTCTGACATCTACTGATTCATCAAGAGATAAGGAAAAATACTCAAAAATCATTTTCCTCATATTAACTGGCGATACTGTTCTGCATGTCCTCAATTGTTTGAGCCTATATTTTTACCATAAATAGCCTCAAATAAGCTTATTTTTTCTGGACATATTTCTTTTGCTATTGTGTCTAATACAGTTTGGTTGTAATACCACCAGGAAATAGGTTTTCTTGAATAGCTAACAAATGAAACTTTTTTGGTTATGGCTCATCTTAAATCTTTATTTTAAAGAAAAAAAAAGACAAAATTTCAAACAAAGTAGTAGAAGAGTAACAATAGCTAATACATTGCATATTGTTATCTTCAAAGTAAAACATGGAGGCATGAAAAACTGTCCAAATGATAAACTTTCTTTTCAATGAACTAAGAGAAACTAGTAGTATCTTAACTCTCTTATATGTTTTCCCTTTTCCCTTTCTTCCCTTCTCCTTTCCTCCACCCCAGTTTCTCTTTCCCCTTGAAGTTTTTTCCCATTTTGCAATATCTATGGTACATTTTGGATCTTATTCGCTCTTTCAGTTTCTCATATCAGGGAGATAATATGATGTTTATGATGTTTACACATGTGAGTTTGATGTATTTCACTTATGAGTATGGTCTCAAGTTGTATCCATTTACTGTAAAAGTCTCAAGTTTATCTTTTTTATGGATGAGTAGTACTCCATTGTATAAAAAGACCACAGCATTTTTATCCATTCCTAAGTTGCTGGGCATTTGGGTTGTTTCCAAGATTTTGCTATTACAAATTGTGCTGCTATAAGCATGGGTGCACATATATCCCTGTGGTATAATGTTTTTAATTCTTCCAGAAACATATCCGGAAGAATAGCTGGAGTGAATGGAACCTCTAATTCAAGTTTTTTGAGGAAACGCCACACTGATTTCCACAGTGGTTGTACCAGTCTACACTCCCACCAAGAGGAGAAAAGTGTTTCTTTTTCCCCACAGCCCCTCCAGCATTTGTTGTGGGTTAATTTCTTAATAATGGCCATTCCTTCTGCGTTGAGCTGAAATCTCAGTGTTGTTTTAATTTGCATCTCTTGAATGACCAGTGATGTTGAACGTTTTTTCATATATTTATTTGCTGTTTGTATTTCTTTACCTGAGAAGTTCATATTTATCTCAGATGCCCATTTTTGGATTGGGTCTTTCAATTTGGGGAGTCTGATTTTTTTCAATCTTTAAAATACATTTTAGATAGAAATCCTTTGTCTGAGGGACAACTGGCTATAATTTTTCCCACCCTGTGGGTTGTCTTTTCACTCTGTTGGTGATTTCCTCTATGTTTTTAATAAAATGAGATCCCAGTTGTTGATTCTTTGGAGTATTTCCATGTTTTCTGGGTTTTGTTCATGAAGTCTCTGCCTATACCTATGTCTTCAAGATTTCTACCTACTTTCTCTTCCAGTAGATTAGTGTTTCTCTTTTAATATTTAGATCTTTGATCCATTTTGACTTTAGTGTATGATGATAGACATGGATTTAGTCTTCAGCATGTAGACAGCCAGTTTTTCCAGCACCATTGACTGAAGAGGCCATCTTTCTTCCGGTGAACATGTTTGGCCCCTTTGTCAAAGAT
Organism: Dinomys branickii; assembly: GCA_004027595.1. Classification (NCBI taxonomy): domain Eukaryota; kingdom Metazoa; phylum Chordata; class Mammalia; order Rodentia; family Dinomyidae; genus Dinomys; species Dinomys branickii. Next base: position 17,204 of record PVLD010008129.1, on the reverse strand, counting down.
TAGGTGGTTCAGTGTGTTTGGACTTGTCTGCATCTTCTAATCTGTGTCCACTGACCCTCAGGTCTGTTTTTTTTTTCTCCACTGCGATGCTGATTTTATCACAGTAGCTTTGTAATGCAGTTTGAAACCAGGGATTGTGATGCTCCCTGCCTTGCCTTTGTCCCCCAGATTGCTTTTGCTATTCTAAGTGTTTTATGGTTCCAAATGAATTTTTAAAATGTTTTCTTGGGCTGGGATGTAGCTTAGCAGCACAGGGCCTTCCTGGCAAGCACAAGACCCTGAGTTCAATTCCTGACACCAAAAAAATGACAGAAAATTGAAAAATATTTTCTCTAGTTCTGTGAGATATGCTAAAGATATATTGATTGGGATTACATTAAATCTGTATAACAATTTTAGGAGTATGACCATTTTCATTATATTGGCTCTTCTTATCCATAAACAAGGGATATCTTTCCATTTTCTCAGACCCTCATTGATCTCCTTTTTCCGAGTACTGTAATTTTCAATGTATAGATCTTCCACTTCTTTTGTTAGATTGATTCCTAAATATTGCATGTTTTGGATACTATTTTACTTTTTTATTTTTGTGAGAACACTATTCCATGATTAGATTTTTTGTTTTCAACTTTTGAAGTACAAGCGGCCAATCAATACATGAAAAAATACTCAACATTGCTGGCTATTCTAATTCACTGCTGTTTGTCACTTGCAGATATTCCAGTGAAATCCAATGATGTTGAAGTACATTGTATTCTTTTTGCACACGTAAAAGTCTTTGCAAAAAAAGTCATTCTTTCTAATTTAATTCCATTTTTTAAAAGCCACACTCAGCTTTACTTAGAAGTGTGAAGTTCAAAGTCCACTTTTGTTTTCATGTTTTGATGTAATGTGCACTAGTAAAATTTAACTGAACTTTAAAATGTCACAGTTGTGAGATATGTATGACACTTCAAGTGCTTGTTATAACTGTCACTGCTATGTGCACTACGCGTAGCAGCAGTGTCTCTCAGTCTGTCACATCCTCTCAGCCCTACCACGTGGTGTGAAAGCAGCTATGGTCAGTGTGAACAACAATAAGTATAGCTGTATTCTAATAAAAATTTGTTCATGAACATTAAAATTTCACTTTCATATATATATTATGTATCATAAAATACTTTTTTATTTTTTATACAATTAAAGAAAAGAGTACCCATTCTTTGCCTCTCAGGTTATATAAAAGTAATTGGTAAACTAGATATAGTCCTTGGGCCATAGTTTGCCAAACTCCACTCTGGAATAGCATGCAATAGGCACTCAACAAATATCTGCAGTTGAATGAGGAGTTTGTAAACTACAGTGCACTTGTGAATCATACCTTTTTTGCTTGGTACTAGGGATTTAACCTAGGACCTTCGCATTGAGCTAAAATTCCAGCCATAATTTTAAAAACAGGGTCTCATCAAGTCACTAAGTTTTCCAAGCTGGGCTTGAACTTGCCATCCCCCTGTCTCAGCCTCTCATAGTGTTGTGGTTATAGGAATGTGCTACCATGCTTATTAAAGCAGGGACTTCTAAGCAGGGTATGGTGGCACACATCTATAATCTCAACTACACAGGAGGCTGAGGGAGGTGGATCACTTGAGCTCAAGAACTGGAGACAAGCCAAGGCAGCATAGCAAGATCCTGCCTCTAAAAATAAAAAGTGAGAATTATGATGTGTACCCCCACTTTCTCCTAAGATTTGATTTTGTGGATTTGGTGGCCCAAGAGCTACCATCTTAACAAGTATTCATGATCATCTATTGCTGTTGGTCTTTAGACTATACATTGAAAACCTGCTGTTTTTAAAATTTATTAAAACCCTCTCTGCTTAAAAATATTTCAAATAATGTTTCAGGAAAAAACCTGCAGTGTTCAGTCTTTATTATTATTTTTTGATCTTGAAGAATCCTTAATATTTGATTTAATTACCTTTTGAGCAAGATTTAGAAAAGATACAAAACCAAAGCAATGTCACTGCTGGTAACCATTTAAAGGAAAATTTTAAAGTATCCATTCAGATGTAATGACAAAAATCCTTCACTCTTGGTGGTGTCCCTCATCTGCCTTGTGCTGTGTAAACAATTGTAGCAGTGTCACCAGAGTTAAAGATAATCTACAGATCTTCATGGGTTAGTTCTTCAGCTAAAACATTAATAAAATGAAGAATCATGTCCAATATTGTGAGATGGATGAACCAAATTATTTTTGCAAATCTGTCTTTTTTTAAAAAAAATTATTTCAAACTATAATTGAGTTTTGAAATATGCACATACATAATGTTTTATGTGTTAAATCTGGCTGGACAAGTTTTAAAAGGTTATAAACTTGCTTTGTGTAAGATAGCTGGAAGGTCTGGTTTCCAACAGGCCTTAATTATCTTGTATTTCATAAATTCGTGTCATCCCTTTGGATATAATGTAATGGATGCTCTGCTTGTGTCATTAGCACATGGAGAATTTAAACATTGCTAAAGGGCTAGACTAATGCCTACCAAAGCCAAAGCCACTCCTAATGTTATTTGTATTATTTAGTTTTTATTCATTTTTCTTAAATGTTTGGTTGAAATCTCTAAACCATTCATGTAGGCCAAGTAATGCTCATTTTTACAACGTAGAAGATAAATTTGTCTGCAAAGTTTGAAAAGAAAAAGAAGGTAGGCATTTTGACACACACTGTAATCCCAGCACTAGGGAGGCTGAGGAAGGAGGATTTCTGTGAGTTTGAGGCCAGCCTAGGCTATATAGTGAGTTCAAGACCAGTCTCAACTACATAGCAAGACCATGTCTCAGTAAAACCATAAAAGAAGGAGAAAGAGAAAGAGAAAAGAAAGAGGAAGAAGGAAGAAGAAGAAGAAGAGGAAGAAGAGGAGGACAGGAGGGAAGGGGAGGGGAAGAGGGGAAAACAGAGGAGGGGTGGAGGAGGAGGAAGTAAAGGAAAAAGAGGCAGAAGAGAAGAAGACTGCACTTCAGATTGTGGTAGATGTCTTATTACTGTAATATACTGAAGATGGTGAATAGTGCTTTACAGAAGAAGATGCTGTTCATCTATTTACAATCACTCCTATTAAATTTGGATATAATCGGTGCAAACAGAAATATAATAAAGTTATGGACATGTCTGAGTCAGAGAGCAGGTTTTTATATTATTCATAGTTTACTGGCTAGAATTAAGCTCAGAAAGGTCTACTGAGACTCAGTGATACAAAAAAAGGCTAGTTCTCCAGCTTAGCATGTCTTGCATTGGAGCATTGTGATACCATTTTCTGAAGACCAAATTTATGAGGGATAAACTTGGACTTGATATTATATATCAAAGGTCAGTGTGCTGGCAGAGACTGAAAGGACAGTAACTCATTATTTACTATGAAAGTCACATACCTACACTACCAAATCCTTACACTTTATCTGCAGAGTAGACATTGTCCCTTCATTTTCTAAAAATATGTCTAATCTGTACAAGGGTGAAGTTACTTGTTTCATGCCATCTGACATGTGATAGGGCTCGGATCCATAGCTGCTTTCCCCACTGTGCTATCAAAAATCTGTTTTCTTGATCTTTACTTTGGATCATGAGTATCCAATTCAGTTATTTCAGTGGATAACGAAGTTTCCATTTTATGACTTTAATGAGTCATTTTGGTATAAAATGATAAATGAGTCATGCTTATTCCCTCCTTCCTAACTTCCTCCCCCTCCCTCCCACATATTCATTAATACAGTGCATCCACGAAGGTAAAAGTACTTTTAAAAATCATGAACTCCTGAGTCACTCTGCCAATCAAATATAATAGCTGTATGTCAAGTCGTGCTTTCTCTTCTTGGTGTTAATCATGGAAAAGGTCTAGTTCCACATGTATCATTGGTTTATTCCTTTTGACTAAATTTATTAGTTTCTTTCAAGATGATTGCTTGTGCTGAGGCTATGATATTACTAAAATTAATATTCCAGTGTGATAGACAGAATGGTTTTCTGAAGATAACCATTCTTATCCTCAGGACCTTTGAGTATGTTTCTGTAAGAGTGAAAATATCTTGCTCTCACTTTTTACAAGGCTCATGGTTGACACTGTGTCTTGGTTACTTTTCTCTCATTGCTGAGACAAAATACCCAACGCCCAAAATGAAGGAAGGAAAGGTTTATTTAGCTTACAGTTTGTGGAGGTTTCAGTCCATACTTGGCTGGTTCAGAGGCAGAGTGGCACAAGGCAGAGGGCAAACTGTTCAGGGCAGCAGAGCACAGCAAAAACCACCAGAGCAAAAGGGAGGAATGGCTGCAAGCAACCTCCTTTTCTCCCCTACATTGTAAACAGTCTACCCCCGCCCAGGGGGCATGTACCTTTCACATAACCTCCATGCCCTCCTCTTCCACAGGTTCAGGATGTTTACAAAGTAAGCACCCTGGCTTCCTCCTGAATCACACAGTTAACCTTTAAAGCTTCCCAAATAAATATAAACAACATTCCACAAGGGTAAGGGCATATCCTGTTTACCCCAGGATTTACAACTGTTGAGTTACTTAGTTAAACTTCTAGACTCCCCAAGTTGACACAATGTATCAACCATAACACACTGGTATAACAAAACCGAGATCAATATGAATAGACCATTATGTGTATTTAACTGAAGTCTTATATGGCAAGGACCTTCAGAAAGGGGTCTTCAGATGCAGGAAAATCTGCATTTTTATGCTGAGGTTTGATGAAGAATGGAGAGTCGTGTGAAAGTGTGATTGGACAAAAGAGGGTGTGACCTGATGGTAATAAACCAGCAGGAACTGAGTAAGGTCTCTGTGCAGATCCTCCTTGGCATCAAAGTAGATGCCAGAACTATTCTCTCAGGAGTTTAGTGAATTCTCTTTAGGACCTCCAGGAGAAAGCAGGACAAAGCCAAAGAGACCTTTGTGTGTCTGTGGTTTCCTCGACTTCCCTCAGCTCCAAATACTCCATTGGCAGAGTTCTGTTAGCCTGCTTTGGGGCAAGGCAGGCACCGTATCCTGTGTTCATCAGATGCCGAGCCAGCTAGTATAGAGTGCAGAATCTGAATACAAGGAAAGCGTGTTGGATTCTAACTGGGCCCAATGTAATCACAAGCATCTTTTTAAGGAAATGGGAAGGCAAGAGTCAGAAAAGGGATGTGACAATGGAAATTACAGAGGAGGTGATGTTGAGCTGCTGGTGATGGCCTGGGAACCCGAAAAGACCTCTCCCAGATCCTGTAGGGAAGCATGACCCTAAATTTATCCTTGACTTTGGCCACCACAAGCCCATTTCAGATTCCTGACCTCCCAACATAGGAAGGCATCAGTGAGTGCTGTTTAAACCTGTAGGTTTGTGGTGATTTTCTTTTTATAGCAGCAGTAAAAAGTTCAACCTATTCTTTTACAATCCAACTACGTTGTACAGGATTACACTAATACATATGTAGGTAGTATGTTATCATCTCAGACAGAATTGTGTATTGTTAGTAGCAATTTTGATTATTTGAGCTATACTTAAACGGGAACTTCAGGAAGTATCAGCAAGCAGCTTTCCCGATTGCTCCTGATTGCCTCTACTTTGTTGCAGAGAAGGTTTGCAGTTTCTCAGGTCACAGATGTGTTCCACAGAAGTATCACAACTTTGAGTCTTGAAGCAGTGGTGTAGGAAAACAAATTCAACATTGGCCATGAGAACATATTCTTCAACTTTAATGCGTTCCTGTGAGCACAATCTTGAGCTCACAGCATACCACATGGTAAATATGAATATGCACATGCTAAGACACAATCTTTAGGAAAATTATAAGCCAAATGTAGTAATTTAGATCTTAAAAATGTTTAATGATAGGATATGTTGTAATAAAAATGAATATGGAATTGTTACAGCATGATGAATATAAAATATGAGATGATCAAGGCAGACTCAAGTTTAAAAAGAAATGGTTAGCAACCTGTTTCACGTTGTAAGCAAGTTATGTTTAGCCTTATAAAACCTTGTTTCACAGAATTGGCTGAATCCTATTGTACATCTCAGAAGGATTGTCCTAAATTCAGCTTAAGGAACAAGCTAGTGTAAAATTGTTACAAAAATCTTTGGGATTGGCAGTTTGATAAATAGGAAACTTAGTAATTGGTGATATTCCCTGAATAGTGAATGGCTTCTAAAAACATTCAAGTGCTTAGAACTGATACAGGGACAGGATAGATTATTACCTCAAGCTCTTCCAGCAAATATGTGTTGGAGTAAGACTGGGAAATAGAATGCATCACCAGTATCTAATGCCATCTAAATTAGATACTGACAAGGTGCTTTTGATCTATTTTTCATGTTTGTTTTTGTTTTTGTTTATGAGACAGGATCTTGATGTCTAGCTCAGGCTGGCTTTGAACTCACTTATGTACCAAAGGCTGGCCTCAAACTCCTGGGGATCCTCCCACTTTGGTCTCCCAAGTGCTGGGATTACAGGTGTGCAGCACCACATTGGTCCTGCTGTTTTTTATTTTTATAAAGAATATAAAATTAAATTAACCTTTTAAAATGGTGAAAAGATTTCAGAGTTCAAAATAGCATGTTATAAAATTTAATAGTTTCCGGACTTAAGCACCTTTCTCATTTCTATGCTTACTTCTTGGAATGACACACTTTTCACTGTTTATAGTTTTAGTTTTCCCAGTGGTTACATATGTAAATATAAATATTGTGCTTGTAGGTGCTTATGGTTGTTCTATGTGTGCTTATGATGACCATCACATCTCATTTGATCAAGTGGTGTTACGTAATGCCTCCTTTTCACTTCCACACTTGATCACCGTCGAGCTGGTACGGTACTCGCGTCTTGTGCACCCCTGGGAAGTGCTGACTGCAAAGTCTCCTCAGCATGCAGTACATGTCTCTCACCCATCTGCACTGTGCTGCTTCATCCCGTGTAAGCAAATGTTTTTGTTCTTTCTCTCCAGGAGTTCTCACCATTCCTCTTTAGCTTCTGCTGCTGAAAATGTCACAAAGATACATTTTTGAGCTTCTTTTTCCATTCATTTCCCTAACACCATGACAAACCATTTCAATCCAAAGTTATATATATATATATATCTATATATATAGTCAGTACTGGGAAACTTTTTTCTAGCACATCTTGTATAATTTCCTCCTACCTATATTGTATTTCCTATCTTTTTGGAACTAGTCGTAATTGAATTTTGACTTTTCTGGCATGATGGTTTATGTTGCTTATCTTTTCTTTCAGTTTTTTATTTCGTGGTGTCACTCTACATCTTTTAAGATTTCCTTGACCTTAACTCAACCTATTGAAGTTTCTTAAGTTTGACATTTTTTTTTTTTTTTTTTTTTGTCATTTTGAGATGGGGTCTCGCTATGCAGTTCAGGCTGGCCTTGAACTCACTTTGTAGCCCAGTTTGGTCTCGAACTCACAATGATCCTGCTGCCTCAGCCTCCCGAGAGCTGGGATTACAGGCGTGAACCACCATGCCTGGTGACAATTCTATTTTTAATTGCTAAGAACTCATTCTTTTCTTTGTTTTTTTTTGCATGGCTGTTGTGATGTAAGCTTTCAAATCTGAGTACAATAATTAAAACTTAACTTGGTTTTTCTATTCTCTGAATTATTTTTATTTCTTTGTTTCTGTGGCTTTAAAATAAACACTAAAAAATGGTGAATATTATGTGGCTTTTAGGAATGTAGTTTCTGAAATCCAGATTTTTGGCTTTCAATCTCAGCTCTATCACTTATTAACTATTTGGTTTTGGACAAGTAATTAAATTTTTAGGTGGCTTAGCTTTCTTAATTGTAAAATAGTGATTATAACAGTATCTACTTGACAGAGATTTTAATCCCCAAAGATTAATTTAAATAAATTAAAAATGGAAAGACAATGATATCTGTTATGCGTCAGTTATAATTACTGGTTATTCACAGGGCTGGCTTGCTTAACAGAAGAGGAAGGCCTGCTTTCTGGGAAAGCTACTCACCCTAGAAATGAGTCCCATCAGCTCAGCCAGGAGCCTTCACTTTACAACAGTGCACAAGCAGAAAGCCAGAGGTCAGCGGGGTGCTCACCTACCAGAGAGCAGAGAAAGTTACCTTCCTCTTCCAGGCTGGGAAGCGTTGGTTTTAAGGAAGCTTGCTCACTTTTTAAAGATAAAGGCTTACAGTGGTTAGCCTGGAGGTAAATGCTGAGTTGCAGTTCCTGTTTTTCCACCTCTAGGAAGGATGGAAACATGGTGCTGGGGAAGAGGAGCAAGCGTTAGGCAGAATGCTTTTAACCCTCCTGGCTCAGCTCTGTTTTTTAACTCAACTCCCTAGTGTCACCTCAGAGGCTGCTGTCCAGAGACTGGCTCCATCTCAGCTTCCTGTGACCATTCTCTGGACGTGGATTCCTCTTTGTTTCTATGGTCAGCAGCATTCAGATGCTCCTCTCTACTGGGAATTTGTTGAAGTCTTCCCCATTGCTGACCACACCCACTCGCTGTCTTTCCTTTGTTGTTATCCACTTACTGACCTTTTTCACTTCCTTTGGGTCTTTTCAGTGTGGTCTGGGGGCAGGCTTGTGACTCGTGAGGGACACACCGTACTCTGTGCTTAGAAGAAAATGCTGACCTCCAAATCCTCACACCCCTATTTCATTTAATTTTCATTAACTGTTATTGTTGTCCAGTGATGTAGGTATCATTATTACTCAATATGAAGATACACATTTTGAATGCTTAATATTTAGCATCAGGAGAAAATACAAATACCAATCATATAGCTTTAGACACTATGTAGACAAATTTTTAAATTTTAAGGTGTGGAATTTTTTTTTTTAATATTTCACCGGTGATGGTGTTTGGATTCTGCAATTGTAGCACCCAGGACTGAAGGGTTTTAGGTCCTGAGATTTGAAGGTCTGTGTCTTATGTTGTTCTCTGAATCAGTTTGGCCAGTGTTCCTTCCCAGATTAAACGTTACGTTCTAGGGCCCAAGGAGTCCTGGACTTTTCATTCCTTTCCAAAGCCTCTGAAGTGGTAGAGGGCCTCTGCCTGAAGCATGCGGTTATGGGCACAGAAACAAAGCTCGTCCATCTAGAATTGCCACTCTCGCCGAGGCCCGAATTAAAGCCACTTTCAAGACAATAAGAAAAGTGTAAAAATCAGCCAGGATTTTTACGGATTTATAGTAAAAATATTACTAACTGTAATACGCCTGTAACTCCTTGGATTGTGATTTGAGGAAATATATATGCTGTGAATACACTAAGATAACAGATTGTCGCATCATAACTGTCTCTCAGCAAGCACAGCCTGAGAGGGAAGATTATCTCTGTATTGCAAACCAGAAATGCAACGCCCTGTTACACTGAGTCCAGTAGCTCCCAGTCCTCAGGTTGAAAAAAAATCATCAAGCCATTGGCTATTGATATCTTGATGCAATTTATACATTTACCATTTGTAAAGAAAAGTGTTCTAGAAGATAATGTATGTATGTTTCTTCTGAAGATTAATGGCCACCGCAGTACGTGTTTCTCCTTTTCACAGGACCACTAAAATCACTCTGTGATTAGTTTTTTCTCGTAGTATGGTTTTGACAATATGATTTAGCAGTTTGCACATGAATCAAACTTGAAAAACAGAAATATAAATATTCATGGAACTATATGATAGAAGAACTAAAATTTCTCCTGAAAGTGAATATATGACTATTGATCCCAATTTCTAATGAGTTAATACAATTTCAAGTTCCTACCAAAGCAAAGTGTTAGTAGCTTCCTACCCATCATCTTTAAAATTTCCCTTATATACACAAAAAACTGATTTGTTGTTCAAGTGTGGTACCTACTTGGGATGCTAAATAAAATTTTCATTAATTAATGTATGATTTTTTTCTTTCTTCACTGAAGTATTTCATTAGTCATCTGTCATAGCTATTAGAATTATCACAGTTTTCCTATTTAAATACAGAAATCTATGTAACATCAGAAGAATTGGGGGGTCTCATTTTTGTAAAGTCAGTGACTACACAGAATGGTAAAAGAAAGACTATCTATGTATTTTAACCACCAGAACTGTAGCCAAAACATGTCTGCTTACATTCTTTATTCCTCCTAAGTGGCATTTCTTGTGAAAGGTTTTGTTTGTATTGCTACAGTCAGAGAAAAATGCACTCAATGATGAGTTGGACGTGCAAAGTTTTCTGAAAGAATAAAAGTGCGCGTTCTGGTCATCACCACCGGCTTTAACAGTCAGCTCAGAATTGACTCCATAGTTTATGGCACTTCAGAAGTATTTAAAGTTTAAAATTGCCGTTTATAATACAGCAGTTTTTATTTCTAAAAGACACCTAAACCAGGATCTTCTAGAAAGCAGATCACTTACAGAATAAAGGAGAACCTGGATGTCTTCACTTGCAAAGGAATCAGTGTCTTCTCTCTTCTGTAATGCAACATAATTTCACACAATTTTGAGAATGCCTGTTTACTATAGGATGAACTAGTGCTGACTGAAGTGTGTTCAAATGCTTTGCATTAGTTATTACGAATGTAAATCCATCAAAGATAAATCTCCATGTAATCAGCCCACATTTAAATTGGGGGAAAAATCATTTTATTTGAGTGATTTACTTCTAAATCCACTCTCTAAGTGAAACTAGGATTGGCCCCCGTGCCTCCCCAAATCTAGAGCTCAAATGTGTTTCAGATTAGTCTCTCAAATATACACAATTTGGTAAAGTTGTTCAAAGCGTATTGATTCCCACTAGGCAGCTCCACTTGGGAGGAACTGATTTCTAAGTATGTAAACTTTTGCTTTTACACACACACACACACACACACACACACACACACACAGAGTGAATGTTTTCACATTGAAACTGAAGATGTAAATGAAGGCCTGCAGTGTCTGTCTGGTTCTAGTTACAAGGTCTGTTTGTTGACACCGCAGAGGAAGGCCTGCTGTGTCTCTGGCTCTGTCTGCTCCATTTCCCCTCTAATTAGGCTTTGCCCTCAATTAAGTTAATGATGCAACTTTTCCTATAGATCATTTGCCCTTTCAATCAATTAACAGAATATGAAGGGTGCATCCCTCCTTGGCTTGGGATTCATTTGCCTGGGGGCAAATTGTTCAGCTCCCAGAAGCAGCAATAAGCAAAAGAAGATGTTTACTATATCACATCTTATCCCTCAGAAAATCAGGACAAATGGAAGCTTTAACTATCCTGCATTTCATTATCGATTTGTGCCAGGCAAAAGAACTTGTCTGAAGTACCAGTTTAGATTTAAAACAAAATTAGTGAGTCTATTGTGAATATGAGGCAGTTCAAAAATATGTCTAGGATCAATATTTTAAAAAAGTGAATAAAGACTCTTGCACTGTCAAGTGGACTGATAAAATAGTGAAACATACACACATGCGCGCACACACATACATACACACACACACACACACACACACGCACTAACCTGAATGACCTGAGCAAATGATTGAGATTTTTATCATTAATGGGAGAAAGCAAAATGATTCCTCTCAGATGATTTTTTTCTTAGCCTATCAAGTTTTTAAAAATGAATTTAAAAATAAGTTATCTTTAAATAATAATGATAACCATCATGAGATTATTGTGGAACATATATGTAATGCAGACCAGTATTTAAATGCTGCAGGGCCCAAGATTTTGAAATAAAGTCAACAGATCTTTTCTTAAAATATGTGAAGATTATGCTAAGAAAAGACAAATATGAAAGTTTAACATTTTACTGAAAGGTAAGATTGAAATAAACATACAACAGCCTGGGGTTCTGTGTAGAAGAGAAAGAATTCAGTAGGCATCAATAATCTCTCCCATATTGTTTCATATAAAAGAAAGACGTCATTTTATTAGGAAAACAAAGATATATTTCTGTGTCTTGTTTGTCTTCTGTAATATGAGGTATCTGCTTTTAATAAAAGAGAACTTGGCTTTCTCTCCCAGGTTTACTGAGGTCTAACTGACAAGTAAAGACTATATATTCAAGGTGTAAAATGTATGTGTGTGTATGTGTATGTATATGTATATGTACATGTTGTGAAATGATTTCCACAATCAAGCTAATTAGCATATCCATTCCTCATACAATTACCACTTGTGTGTGTGTGTGTGTGTGTATGGTAAGGGTGCTATCTTAGGGAATTATGCTGTTCATTCGGTTTTCAGAAATTTTTATTATATAATTGAAATTTTGTTCTGTTTGACCAATACCGTCTCATTTCTTTCACCATTCTGCTCCTGATAACCACATTCCTACTCTCTGAATTTTTTTTTAGAGTCCACATATAAGCACTTGGTATTTGATTGAAGATTGTGATAAAAAATAAATACTTCCCCTAAAGAGTTTTAAAACTATTAACTTAGTAATAGAGTCTGAAGGAATAGACTTTGTAGGATTTTGCCCATGGAAGAAAAATTGGAACAATTATTTCAAATAATGTCAACATACAATAGCATATTGTGTGAGTAGATTTCATTTATTTCCCTCTCAATTAGTATAGCAGAGAGAAAGCTTATACTCTGGCACGAGACTTAAATTAGACACTAAGAAAACTTTTCATCAATAGGAAATAGAGGAGTGTTTCCCAAAGATGGGGGATATACAAGTATATAGATCACTTTTAAGAATAATATTAAATCATTTTCTCTTTCAAAATTCAAGAGGGACCCCTCAGGTTACTTTCCCTACTTCCCAAGAACTTCTCATTTCCAGTTTGTACATTCTTCCTCAAATGAGTATTGTCTTATCCTGTAATTTCCAGCAAAGCAGAATCCGTGCCAACAGTGTATGAGAATCCTCACATTGAGAAAATGAAAACAGGGCCCTGGGACAGCTTTTAAATTTCTGCCGCACTTGGATGTTTACCTGAAGAAAGCAGGGAGGCATAGAAGGTCCTCTCTGTGTGGGAAACTCCGATAGTGTGCTCGTAACTCCAGGGAGACTTGGCTTTGGATTCTCAGTTAAGTCTCAGGTATGAGTGAAGTCACACATGGTTTACCCAGCTGTTACATATATCACACCTGTGCAAGCCCAGAGTCTCCAAATTTTAACTCATGATTCTCCTCAGAAACACGACGCATTTTCTCTCCAGTTGAACTCCACTGATAGCACTGCTTTTACTACACAGGAAAGCAGCCATCCCTAACAAAGTGCTGTGGGGTTAACAGAAATGCAGCCCACCTTATAAAGGCCACTCAGAACTAGATCAGGGGAAACCACCCAAGCCACAAAGTAAGGGACAGAAGTGGGAATCTAGTCCTGTTATACATGCTAGGACAGTGCGTGCTCTATCCCCATGAAAGTGCGGTGGTAGCTAATGGAAACGACAGGAACAAGGACATACAGGCAGCTTTGGAGGAGAGTACAGGGGGAAGCTCGAATCAGTACACTGAATCACACCCCCAAAATACATGAATACTACCTGTGTCACACCGTTCACTCAAGAAGGATTCAGGCAAGGAAAGAGAAAGCCAGGTTTTCCGAAAGACTTTCTGGGGAAAGACTGAAAATGTACACTGACTGGGACAAAGGCATTCTAAGTAACTATGGTTTTGAAAGTATAAAGATTACAGTCCTTGGTACCAGAGGCATAACTGAAGCACTGGTACAATTAGGCTGATATCCTCTGGTCATTTTGAACAGTTTATTTACCAATGAATAAACAATTACTTGTACTACTCAGGAGGCTGAGGAAGGAGAACCGCCACAAGTTTAAGGACAACCTGGCCTACATAGTGAGTTCAAGGCCAGCCCGAACTGCATATCAAGATTCTGTCTCAAACAAACAAACAAGCAAACGAAGTGTGTGGAGAGCATTAGCTGTGAAGAAGTCACTAATTCACAGTTCAGATACACAGGCATCCTGAACTCAGTGATGATAATTCTTAAAAAGCTCTGTGTATGTCTGTGGGCACAATCTGTTTCATGCGCCTTCCTTTGTAATCATTGTTTCAGTTGGAACTTCCTGTGGCCTTTCTCAAATTACTGCAGTCAGGGCTGGGGATATAGCTCAGAGGAATAAGTGCCTGCCTAGCAAGCGCAGGGTCCTGAGTTTGATCCCCAGTACCGCCAAAAAAAAAAAAAAAAAAATCAAATTACTGCAGTCTTTTGAGTCAGGACTGGTTGCAGTTCAGTGTTGTATGTTTGAGCCTTAGCACATTAAAAATTGAAGCACACACATACTGTTTCCTCCCTTGGCTCTGAAGTTATCTAATTGCCCTCCACCAGACAGCAAAGCTATTGATCAGTGAGAGATCTGGGAGCCCAAAATGTGGTGTGCTGTCCAAGCACCTCCTTTATCTTCCTTCCTGTGTGATCGCCTCCTTCCCTCCTCTGTGCATAATCTCCTAAGGAGAAGACTTTGGGGGACAGCGATGTGGTGGTTTGATTGAAGGACCAGAGTGATGTCTCCCTTATCGACATCTTTATCTGACACTACTTTCCTGCTTATTTTTTCTGCATTATCTTTGGCCCATAATATCCTTAGTGTAGTGTACCTACAAAATGAGCTCCTGAAAAACTCACAACTAGCCTACATAGCAGAAAACTCTTACAGCATACATCAGAGGTACTTGAGGTAAGCTTCAAGTGTGTATCTCTACTTTCATAAATAGATGGACATTGCCAAAAACTTCAATCACTTTAGAAATGTCCATATTTTGCCATTTTTCATGCTGACTTGTGGCTTTTTCTTGTTTTATTTTGGTAGTTTTTTTTTCATAACCATGGGCAAAACAAGGCTAAGCTACTTTTGTTGACAGAGTCTTTGAATCCAAAGCAGATAATCTTTCTCCAGCCTTTGTTTTGTGTATTTCATCACTTCTCAATGTGTTGCCTTTGAGTGGTCCGTTTGATTCTAGACCACACCTCATCAGTAAGGCATTTCTAATATCTGCTCTTTTCTGAAGGCTTTGCTTTGATGCGCCTCTGAAGACTGTAAATTTCTCCCCATTTCTTTTTTGTGTTGTAACTTACTGTCTTGCCCTAGACTATTCCCTACAGCTTTTACTTTTAACCAGTATTCCTAAAGTTCCTGCCAACTCATGTGCTCTGAGAAGTTAAAAAAATAGATTTTATTGTTATAGTAAAGAAGAAAAACCAATACAAACACATTTCAAATCACTTTGCCACCTCCCTATTATTGATATTGTTAGCATTTTACAGATAAAAAAACTAAAATTCAGAGGATTCAAATCAAGTCTCACATATCACTAGGTGGTAGAACCAGACTGAAACACAGGTGTTTGGGTTCCAAGCACAAAACCACGTGGTCTCGCAAAGAAACCAAGCAGGCCACAAGATCCCAGTGGCGGCCCTGCGGAGGTGACTGGAGTCAGCCGAACTGCACGGGGCCATTTGTTTCCATACCAAAGTACCCTTCACTTTGGGATTCATAGCTCGTTGGGCATTTTTACATTGTAAGTTTGTTTATCCTAGAAAAAAAATACACATATTCCCATGGTTGCTGAGAAGTAACGAAAACCGAAGCATTTCAGAGCAAGTCAGGAAACAGATTTCTTGATCCCTAAATGCATTTTCATCTTCCGTTTTGGGTCGGTGGTCCTGGCTTGAGGTGGACTACTGTTTACCCTGGGCACAGGGTGGAGGAAGCAAAAAGGCAAAAGGCTTTAGCACCCAGGTTCTCTGAGCTACTGCACTGCTGCCCAGAAGAGAGTACGACCCGCTCCTGGGTGGTTGCGTTGGACAGCGATGAGGAGCAGCTGAGGGAGCTTGTAACAGAACCCATCCGTTGTACTACGACTTCCCCAAACCGGCTTACGTGCATACGCTCCAAGCTCTTCTCACATTTATCCTAGTATTCTTATTTATAGCCGTGATGTGTTTCTTCTTTTCTTCCAGCTGTCTTATGTCACCCATGTATTTACATATTTTACTTATATATGTGTACTTGCATGTATGTAGAAATGTGCATAGATATCATTCCACATCAGAAATGTGTATCAAAATACTTCTTAAAAACCTTCCACAACTTGGAAAATATTCATGTTTTCCCTACAGAACAACACTCTACAGAGAGATTTGATACCTTGGGAAGCCATGCAAATCTTCATGACTACACTGGTGCGACGGCAACCTTGTAAAATTTCAGAATACTTGTAATTTCAGTGAAAACTTGAGTTTAAGAAATGAAGTGAATATATTAGGTCAAAGAACATGGTATGCTTTTGCTGTGCTTGTTGACCAAAGGCGGTATGACGAGGCACATCAAGGTTAAAAGAGGAGCGAGCATTCTCGCCCTATGAGATGGATGTAACTACAAGTTCCACAATACAACAGAATTCCTGAATGTCAAGTGATCAGAAATATATCCTGACAGATGTAAGCTAACTATCAGAATTCTGTCTGCAGTGCTAACATTTTGCCTTAATGCTAGATTCTTGTATCCACCTATGTAACATTTCCACATGGATGATGACCAGAACCAAATCCTTGCTTTTTCTACTTCCAGGAATCCTCTCATAGTCATTCTCAGATCAGGAAGCAATAACACTTTCTACCAAAACCCCCAGGCTTATCCTTGGTTCGCCTCTTTTCATCTTTCTGTATGCAAACCACCAGCAAATCTTATCAACCATAGCTGCCCAATAATTCTGAATGTATGTATTTTCTCTCTGCTAAAGCTACCAACAGCCATGGTTGCCTCCTACCTGAACTATTACTTAAATAATTTCTTAATGTGTCTACTTGCCTTTGCTCTTGGCTCCTCAGAATCTGTTCTCCATGCAGAAGAAATTTTTAAACTTAAACTGCATCGTAACTTTGTTCTGCGTCCCCTTCTCTAGTACCTTTCTTGTGGCTCAGCTTCATACTCACAATATCAGCACTAAATGACAGAGACTCTAAATACCCACCTAGACAGCCAGGGTCAGCCTGCTGCTCTTGGCTTAGTTTGTAAAATTCTTTCCACTATAAATCTCTAGCTATGCTGGTTTTCTTTCACTTTCTCAAACATGTAAGCTTGGATTTCCTTTTTTTTTTTTTTGGTACTGGGAATCAAACTCAGGACCTTGCACTTGTCAGGTAGACACTTGTGCCACTGAGCTATATCCCTGTGTCCATGGCCAGCTTGGTTTTATTTTAGGGTCTTTGAACTGGCTAATCTTTCTTCTTGTGCTATCTTTCCCTGATCTTCATAAGCTTCCCTTCCCTTCCCTTCCCTTCCC